>CAIIXF020000010.1:31211924-31262924 GCA_903813345.2 Owenia fusiformis | reverse complement strand
TCTTGCATATTTCTGCATCTCTAGAATTGGAAATTTATATTCTGTGTATATTTGGATATAACAATAGCACATTGATGCTGAAGTTTCCCTTCTTGCATAACTCCATAACCCTGGTGATCCAAAGAAATACAAATCTGCATTGCTTAATCCTAAACCCCTCGCTTTCTCTTTTCATTCCCCGAATTTACAATATGGTTATAGTTTCTTTACCAATTTTGATACGATTTTGAAAGCCTTTATACTGAAATACCATCGCGACTGAAAAATGGTATTTCAACTGCAGAATAAAAACACAAAAAAATTAATGGAACCGGGATTCGATCCTTTAACCACTGGATGGGAAGCGAGCATTTTTCCCCTGGACCACTTCTGAAAATCTAATTAACTAGCGCTTTCCATTTAAAGTTTTACCCTTCTCCCGATATAAATACTAGAGATGAAGGTGTCATTATGTAGATTATGCCTTCGATTTCTCGAAATTGTCCGGCACACTAATTTTTCTAAATTTTTCTAAATTTAGAAGGTCACGGAACTGACACCCGGCTTACACGCGGATAACCTCCTTCTAATCCGTGCCTATCTTGCCCGGCCATAGCCAGCTTTTACCAGGAGGGGGGGGGCTTTTTTCCAGGGGGGAGCTTTTTCACAATTTTGGCTAAAAATCATGCGAAAAAGTCTCAGAATGGTGAAAAACTGCATAATTTTGAAAGAATTTCGGGCCGGGGGGGGGGAGCTTCCGCTCCCCCAGCTCCCCCTCTGGCTACGGGCCTGCCTATTGCCTAACCTATTTTGTGTTTCTACTATATGGTTGTGCTTTGATATTTTGTAGTAAAACAATTATAAGTTATAACCCTTTTTGTATTTCTATGATTGGTTTTGATATTTCGTAGTAATACAATTATAACCAGGTAAACATTATATTAAAGCATTAAAAATCTTGTCTGTTGTATGGAAACGTAAAAATCAACGGTCGAGTTGTTTAATATAAATGGTTGTAATATACCAGTTACGTCTTTTTTTAGGCGAGTACCTTTTTAATAAATCTGATGGTCGGCGAACATGGAAGCAATCGAACGCGTTAACAAAATATTCGTGCATTACTGGTTAATTCAAAAATCGCATGAACGTATATTGTTTGGATGAAAGATACATATTTGAAATGAAAATATCACTAAATAGAGCTTTGCGCATGTCATAACAGATCAACTGGTTAGTCAGGGGGGGGGGGGGATTTCCCGAGATGACCTATCATATTGGCACATTCGAAAACAAATTTTATAAACAGGCCTCAATTTGCCGTTGAAATGGATCTTCAAATGTTCACTAGTTTTATGAGTATTCTCTACAAGTATGGATCGAGTAACTTCAATAGTATCACTGGCGTATCTGGGGGGGGGGGGGGGTCGCAGCACTGAGAGAGCACGTGCTCATGATTGTTCACGTGATGACATCCTGCAATTTGATTGGAGATGATGCGGGAGATGATGTAATGGAGAATTCCCGAATACGATAGAATATGAAAGAATTATGGGAGCTACTCACTTCTGTGGTTAGTTATGTTTTCCTTGGATCAATGAGTCAACATTCTCATTATCGGGCAAAACACTTTATATATTTGTATATTACATGTGCATGTTGTTCATCTAATAAGAGAATATACCATTTTAAGCACTCCCAACATTAATGACTTAACCTTGTACCCAACGGTACAATAAAATGCATGAATGAACACTTGGAGTTTTACTGTCAGTCTCATCACGCGATGTTGCGTCGGCATTACACGATTCAAAATTATGTTTTCATTATATATCTTGCTTCAGACAAACACATATTAATGTTCTAAACATAATTTTGCATCAGACTGAAGCACAGTAATATTCTTAGCAGACATCATATGTCAACATAGTCTATTTAAAACATAACACGATTTTACTTATTCTATTATGATTTTTCTCAACTTTATTGTGAACTAAGTATACAAGCCTTTACTTCAAGTACTTTTGATATATTCACAAGCAAAGATTTTGTTGGTGTGCAGTTATTTCATCTTTTAAAATGTACGTCTGTACTAGACGTGCTACATAGGTGAGATAATAAAAAGGAATGTTACCCATTCAACATGCAACTTGTACAATAACTCTAAGGCGACTTCATTTTAGGTTACTGACATACATCTTTTTGGCAGATAGTACATATATTTAAACCCACAAGTGCAATATAAAACGTAAATATAAAAAACTTCAAATGTTCATAAACCTGGAACTATGATTGCATTGCATAAAAATATAAATACTGCAAAATATGGTATGGATGGCTGCATCACAACTGTTCCACTCAAAGTTTAATCTTATGTACATATATATGTTCAAAATGTTGTTTTATAATTACTATTGTCAAACTGTTTTACTATCTACAAACATCTACTCATATACTTATGAATAATGCATATATACAGAATACTATTCTTTTCAAAAACACCTGACAGAAGGTATCGAGAAACTACTGTACTTAAAATTATGTGTCATGCCCAAAATGTACTGCATTTGTAACAATATTGCACACATATCGTTAGCACCAAGTAAATATTTGATCATTTGAAAAGCTGAAATATCTTTATTATAGTATACTCTTACAATTGCTTAATTGTTGAGATCTTATTTTGGCATTTTTTAATTGATACTCATGACACATAAGGTATATAGCAACTTTATTCTAAAAATATCGAAATCCTATAAATCCTATAATGGGCCATATGATGTATATTTAACATGGCATGAAAATAATATGTACAAAAACTTCACCAATGTTTCTTTCTTTAATCAGCATTGATGCTTTAAGTACTTCGATCTTGAACTTCCATATAAATATAACTATATCACATTAAAAAATATAATACACTACTCAGGAGTTAATACTAATGTGGCATGAAAATACTGTGTACAAAAACCTCACCAATGTTCACTTCACAAAGTGACTGTTTATCAGGAGTGTCTACATACACACTGCTCTACATCTTTACTCTTAGTCTTGAGCATTCATATACATAACTCTATCACATTTAATAATATAATACCTTACCCTGTCTTTAATACTAGTATGTGTAATGGCATGAAAATAAAATGTACAAAACCTTCATCTTATAATTAAGCATTATCACTGTATCCAAAATGAAATTCATGGAAATGCTACAATGACTAGTAAAAAAACAAACTCTATAACAGCAACATCAAGGCGTAGCAAAACCCAAAATATTAATGCATCAGACAAAGCTATCAGAAATCCTTTATCAAAATTGTCACAATTTTATACAATTTTCGCTAGTTAAGTTTTCAAGCTGACATTAAAGTATTAATAAACCTGCTCCTTTGCTTGTGGAATTATATCATAAAATGTAGATGGATAGAAAATAAATATAAAAAACCTACAAGTTATTTACAGGAAGTATAAATGCTATATAAAATCACATTACGTTTTGAGTTATGTTTAGCATAAAATATTAAATAACTCATAACTATGGCAAAAAAGGATGGACATTTATATTTTGATCTCTCTTCCTCTATATTCCAATCGACCTTTTTTGATGTGATAATAAATTGATGGTAAAATAAAAGCCAAATCAGTACCAGAGTTCCTCCCAAACAGGTCCACAGGTGCTTATTTGAAATGTTTAAACTTGACAGGATGTAACAAAAATATGACAAAAGGTCACAAATTTGTAAACATTCATGCATGCGTTCATGATACTAATGTGTGAGTATAAAGGCCATGTGTCAACTTTATGATCAATAATATCTAAAAATAATTGTTATTAAATAAACGCCCATCCCCTTGGAATATGTTTTTCCCTTCACGTAAAGTCCTATATGCATTTATTCTGAGTTCTTTCAAATAAATGACCTTTGCAAAATAGTTACGCCCAGTGGGTCCATTGCAAGAAACTCCTGTACATGTTGTTCAGATATTGTCTACTAAAAAGTTCCATCAAATAAATATGCAAATAGATCTTCCTCTACTGTTTCTTGTTTTGATGTAATACTAATAGGTGAACATATGGTATCATCATTTTCTTGTGAAGATAATTCACACTGCTGTTTCTCTGTTCCAGACATTAACTGCAAGTAAACAAGACACCATATTATATTTAACATGAAGGCTGCATTGGTCCAATATAAAGATATAGTAGATGAGGGATGATTTAAAAAAGTTCATGGAATCTAACATCAATTAATTAGTATTGCACTCATGATAATCTGTTTTATATAGTGGAGCTGTTGAGCACCAGTCTACTCAGCTCTAGCCAAAAGCCTTTTAACAACCAATGTTTTACCATTATGAATGGATGAAATACTAGATATAGTACACATATGTATCAAATGTATCTAACATATCAAAGTAATTATATCTAAAGTAAATATGATATATTGGGATGGGACCATTCTGAAAATGTTTTAATCACAATTTAAATATTGTCATTGGGAGCCTTTGTTGAATGTCACTACTTGCGTATATACTTATACTCTTCGACAAATATGTACATAAACTGATCTATTCATTTTTGAAGTTAGATGAATAGTTTTGCAATTTAAACAGAACTTGTTAAAAAAATTTATTGACTTACAAAGCTACCTTTACTGTGACTGATCAAGCATTGCATATCTATAATATCAACAATATCAAACATGCTCACCAATTCTTCCATGGAATAATTCATTGTCTGGTGTTGGTATGCCAAGTCCTCCACCTCTGATTCCACTTTTCTTCTCGGGTTCTGGACCATTTTCTAAAAGTGTAAACAATTGATATTACTGCATTTTTATGTTCCATTCAACTTCATTAGTGTCTCTTTTTTTGTAATAGTTTTACTTTTGTTGTGAACATGTTTTTTTATCTTTAGTACCAGAAGTGCACTGGATAAAAAGAGTAGCACTAAGAAAGTTCCTGCGAATGATGTCGGAACGCCAACTTTTAAGACCAATGACCCTCTCCCTCCTTAACAGTGCAAATACAGTTCACTTTCAATCACGATCAAAAAGTGATCTTTTTAAATGCTACCTTAAGGATATTGAGTTGGAACCCTGTCTTCCTATCCTCCTTGATTCAACCTTAAAAGCTAATTAAAATTGACTTCAATTACCCATAAAATCTGATTTGCTACAGAATGATTGCAATCTTCCCTCACAACTGAACAGATATAATTTCTAAAAATAAAAATAATTTTACAAAGAAATATGTTCGACTTTTTTGCAAAAAATTGGAGATGCTAGTAGCTGCTATACAACTGTTTAGGCTTACCAATTTTCTTTTTTGCTGCAATGTATACCGCCTACGTCTCCTATATTTGGTGGGAGATGGTGTGTCGTCCTCGGTATCTGCAACATACCCTTTCCAACATACAATACCAATCATCTGGTGCCAAGATTTCGATGTTCTTTGTTTGCTCGAAAGCAATTGTTTTTTAACTTTTGATCTCTCTTTTGATCTCCCTGCGTCACTATCAAGATCAGCAACTGACCCTTCTTTTGGGCGAGACTTAGCTTTGGCACTCACTGCCTCACTTCTGAAATAAGATTCATTAAAATTAACGTACAAATAATTAATGCAACGAATACTTCAACAACCCAACAGCATAAATTCATGTTAAATTAAATAGAATTATATTCCCAAATATGATGTGTATGGTAATTGATGTACCATCACACACCATTTAAAATATATTTTCATTTGAAAAGTTCCATGAAGGAAAAATTTAAATTGAAACTCTCATTTTGACAGTTTACACCGAAAGATAATTGTAAAAATAGTATGAGATAGTTTGCCTACTTTGAATGCTAGATGTTAGATCCAGTGTACAATGATTTTTTACCCAATAAACAGCTATAATAATACATGTTCTATCTTATACTTACATCAATGTGTAATCAGAAGAGTATTTAGGAGACCGGATGCCACTATTACTTTCATCTTGAAAGGAACTTTCAGTATCAGTAGAAAAAATGGTTATAACTTCTGGACACGTCTGAAAATAGAAAAATGTAATGTAACATGTTGATTTATGAATTTATGACTTAGTGAATAAGCAAGGAAAAACACTGGGATTCTTTATTTTCATAATTTTGTAGCCTAGAGTTAACTCTTCTTGGAATCTTTTTGAAAAGTGAACCAATTGGCAAATGCTGGCTACTGGCCTGCTGTCATCCTTTGGTTATTACATTGAATACACTACCTGCATGTGTTATTTTCTGGTAGAGACAGTAAATCTATACTAAACTCATGAGATAGTGACTCTTCTACAACTTAATATAGGATTTAACTACCACTTCAGTTCATAATATTGAAATAACATATTCCCAGCGCTCTCTCTCCAACTTTGTAAAGCATAAGTGAAAAGTACAAGTGAGACTGTACCAAAGTGAATAACTGAGTAACCAGTGTCCAAAGTGTCAAACCGACACTTAAAAAGATCAAGAAGAAGAAAATTAAGGAAAGTATGTGTGTTTCATTTATTTTTTTCATGAAAGCATCATTTCAGTGTATTTTAATAAACCTGGTATGACGTCAATGGTAGCGTAACTCCAGGAAATGCTAGTATTTCAAGAACATTTCCCAAAATTTTACAACACCGGATTGCCATGTGGACTTCCTACCATATAGTTCAACGTTGTTAAACTCAATAACGGTGTTCTTTGCTATTAGGAAATATCTTGGCCCGCTTTTGGGCCATAACACATGTCAGATAAGAAACGAGGCCCAGGCTATGCCTTATGTTCTTGGACTACCATAGCCTATTGGCATACTAGACTCAATGTAAATACAATGCAATGATATTTTCCTGAAGAAGCAAGGGAACCTCCAAATTCTTCATTTTCATAATTTTGTAGCCTAGCTTTACACAGATACCAGAATTTTTAGGAAATATCTGATACCAGAATTTTTCTTAGATTCTAAGAAAAATTCTGGTATCTGTGGCCTAGGTACAAAAGACATACTACAAGACTAGAATCTAGTCTAGATCAAAGCTTAGTTACCAACCCAAACAGTGATATCTTATTTTAATCCTTCTGCGTTCTAAATTCTTCTAAATACTTCTAAATACAAGAGACTTACCTTTTCCATGTTCATCGCTTTTTCGGCCATATTTCATCCAAGACCCGGATGTAAGACGTTTCGTTCAGTGATTTTTATTTCTCATGTAAACTACTAGTATTTCCCGGGAAATTCATGAATAGCGTAAAATTGTCCAAGTGTGCGTTGAAGTCGGCTACTTATTTCTTATAAGATAGTATCTTATTTAATGTTGCCATGCCTTTTATATTGGATTGCATCAGGTCAACCACGATTAAACTACCTAGAGTTCATAATGTTCCTGTGCACTTTTATTGACCCAGTTCACACCATATTGGCCCGTACTAGAATGTTCCTATGGATCTCACATAATGTTTGACCAGCTCACACATGATTGACCCTGCTCACACAAGATTGACCCGAACTATAATGTCCATATACCTCTCAAACGGATTGAATTAGTCTCTTTAGAGTTTCCCGTACTGAATGTTCCTGTGCAATTTACACACTATTGACCCCGTTCACACCATATTGGCCCATACTAGAATGTTCCTATGGCTCTAACAAACTGTTTGACCGGCTCACACAAGATTGACCCTGCTCACACAAGATTGACCTGAACTGTAAATTGTCCATATACCTCTCACACTGATTGAATTAACTCTCACAAGAGTTTCCCGCACTATACTGTTCCTGTGCAATTTACACACGATTGACCCCGTTCACACCATATTGGCCCATACTAGAATGTTCTTATGGCTCTCACATACTGTTTGACCGGCTCACACAAGATTGACCCTGCTCACACAAGATTGACCAGAACTATAATGTCCATATACCTCTCAAACAGATTGAATTAACTCTCACAAGTGTTTCCCGTACGATAATGTTCCTGTGCAATTGACACACTATTGACCCCGTTCACACCATATTGGCCCATATTAGAATGTTCCTATTACTCTCAAATACTGTCTGACCAGCTCACACAAGATTGACCCTGCTCACACAAGATTTACCAGAACTACAATGTCCATATACCTCTCAAACAGATTGAATTAACTCTCAAAAGAGCTTCCCGTACTATAATGTTCCTGGGCAATTTACACACTATTGACCCCGTTCACACAATATTGGACCATACTAGAATGTTCTAATGGCTCTCACATACTGTTTGACCAGCTCACACAAGATTGACCCTGCTCACACAAGATTGACCCGAACTATAATGTCCATATACATCTCAAAAATATTGAATTAACTCTCACAAGAGTTTCCCGTACTATAATGTTCCTGTGCAATTTACACACTATTGACCCCGTTCACACCATATTGGCCCATACTAGAATGTTCCTATTGCTCTCACATACTGTCTGACCAGCTCACACAAGATTGACCCTGCTCACACAAGATTGACCCGAACTATAATGTCCATATACCTCTCACACGGATTGAATTAACTCTCACAAGAGTGACCCGTACAAGTATGTTCATGTGCACCTCAGGCAATATTGACCCCGTTTACTCCATATTGACCCATACTATAATGTTCCTATGCCTCTCACATACTGTTGCACCAGCTCACACAAGATTGACCCTGCCCACACAAGATTGACCCGTACTGTAAGGGCCATATGTCTCCAAAAAGTGATCGAATTAGCTCAGAAAAGAGTGGTCCGTACTATAATGTTCCTGTGCCATTTACACGCTATTGACCCCGTTCACACCATATTGGCCCATATTAGAATGTTCCTATTACTCTCAAATGCTGTCTGACCAGCTCACACAAGATTGACCCTGCTCACACAAGATTGAACAGAACTATAATGTCCATATACCTCTCACACAGATTGAATTAACTCTCACAAGAGTTTCCCGTACTATAATGTTCCTGTGCAATTTACACACAATTGACCCCGTTCACACCATATTGGCCCATATTAGAATGTTCCTATTTCTCTCAAATGCTGTCTGACCAGCTCACACAAGATTGACCCTGCTCACACAAGATTGAACAGAACTATAATGTCCATATACCTCTCACACAGATTGAATTAACTCTCACAAGAGTTTCCCGTACTATAATGTTCCTGTGCAATTTACACACTATTGACCCCGTTCACACAATATTGGACCATACTAGAATGTTCTAATGGCTCTCACATACTGTTTGACCAGCTCACACAAGATTGACCCTGCTCACACAAGATTGACCCGAACTATAATGTCCATATACCTCTCAAACAGATTGAATTAACTCTCAAAAGAGCTTCCCGTACTATAATGTTCCTGGGCAATTTACACACTATTGACCCCGTTCACACCATATTGGCCCATACTAGAATGTTCCTATTGCTCTCACATACTGTCTGACCAGCTCACACAAGATTGACCCTGCTCACACAAGATTGACCTGAACTGTAAATTGTCCATATACCTCTCACACTTATTGAATTAACTCTCACAAGAGTTTCCCGTACTATAATGTTCCTGTGCAATTTACACACTATTGACCCCGTTCACACCATATTGGCCCATACTAGAATGTTCCTATTGCTCTCACATACTGTCTGACCAGCTCACACAAGATTGACCCTGCTCACACAAGATTGACCCGAACTATAATGTCCATATACCTCTCACACGGATTGAATTAACTCTCACAAGAGTGACCCGTACAAGTATGTTCATGTGCACCTCAGGCAATATTGACCCCGTTTACTCCATATTGACCCATACTATAATGTTCCTATGCCTCTCACATACTGTTGCACCAGCTCACACAAGATTGACCCTGCCCACACAAGATTGTGATGTTCATATAATGTTCCTGTGCCATTTACACGCTATTGACCCCGTTCACACCATATTGGCCCATATTAGAATGTTCCTATTGCTCTCACATACTGTTTGACCAGCTCACACAAGATTGACCCTGCTCACACAAGATTGACCCGAACTATAATGTCCATATACCTCTCACACGGATTGAATTAACTCTCACAAGAGTGACCCGTACAAGTATGTTCATGTGCACCTCAGGCAATATTGACCCCGTTTACTCCATATTGACCCATACTACAATGTTCCTATGCCTCTCACATACTGTTGCACCAGGTCACACAAGATTGACCCTGCCCACACAAGATTGACCCGTACTGTAAGGGCCATATGTCTCCAAAAAGTGATCGAATTAGCTCAGAAAAGAGTGGTCCGTACTACAATGTTCCTGTGCAATTTACACGCTATTGACCCCGTTCACACCATATTGGCCCATATTAGAATGTTCCTATTACTCTCAAATGCTGTCTGACCAGCTCACACAAGATTGGCCCTGCCCACACAAGATTGACCAGAACTATAATGTCCATATACCTCTCACACAGATTGAATTAACTCTCACATGAGTTTCCCGTACTATAATGTTCCTGTGCAATTTACACACTATTGACCCCGTTCACATAATATTGGATCATATTACAATGTTCTTATGGCTCTCACATACTGTTTGACCAGCTCACACAAGATTGACCCTGCTCACACAAGATTGACCCGAACTATAATGTCCATATACCTCTCAAACAGATTGAATTAACTCTCACAAGAGTTTCCCGTACCATAATGTTCCTGTGCAATTTACACGCTATTGACCCCGTTCACACCATATTGGCCCATACTAGAATGTTCTTATGGCTCTCACATACTGTTTGACCTGCTCACACAAGATTGACCCTGCTCACACAAGATTGACCCGAACTATAATGTCCATATACCTCTCAAACAGATTGAATTAACTCTCACAAGAGTTTCCCGTACCATAATGTTCCTGTGCAATTTACACGCTATTGACCCCGTTCACACAATATTGGCCCATAATAGAACGTTCTTATGGCTCTCACATACTGTTTGACCAGCTCACACAAGATTGACCCTGCTCACACAAGATTGACCCGAACTATAATGTCCATATACCTCTCAAACAGATTGAATTAACTCTCAAAAGAGCTTCCCGTACTATAATGTTCCTGGGCAATTTACACACTATTGACCCCGTTCACACCATATTGGCCCATACTAGAATGTTCCTATTGCTCTCACATACTGTCTGACCAGCTCACACAAGATTGACCCTGCTCACACAAGATTGACCTGAACTGTAAATTGTCCATATACCTCTCACACTTATTGAATTAACTCTCACAAGAGTTTCCCGTACCATAATGTTCCTGTGCAATTTACACGCTATTGACCCCGTTCACACCATATTGGCCCATACTAGAATGTTCTTATGGCTCTCACATACTGTTTGACCGGCTCACACAAGATTGACCCTGCTCACACAAGATTGACCCGAACTGTAAGGGCCATATGTCTCCAAAAAGTGATCGAATTAGCTCAGAAAAGAGTGGTCCGTACTACAATGTTCCTGTGCAATTTACACGCTATTGACCCCGTTCACACCATATTGGCCCATATTAGAATGTTCCTATTACTCTCAAATGCTGTCTGACCAGCTCACACAAGATTGGCCCTGCCCACACAAGATTGACCAGAACTATAATGTCCATATACCTCTCACACAGATTGAATTAACTCTCACATGAGTTTCCCGTACTATAATGTTCCTGTGCAATTTACACACTATTGACCCCGTTCACATAATATTGGACCATATTACAATGTTCTTATGGCTCTCACATACTGTTTGACCAGCTCACACAAGATTGACCCTGCTCACACAAGATTGACCCGAACTATAATGTCCATATACCTCTCAAACAGATTGAATTAACTCTCACAAGAGTTTCCCGTACCATAATGTTCCTGTGCAATTTACACGCTATTGACCCCGTTCACACCATATTGGCCCATACTAGAATGTTCTTATGGCTCTCACATACTGTTTGACCTGCTCACACAAGATTGACCCTGCTCACACAAGATTGACCCGAACTATAATGTCCATATACCTCTCAAACAGATTGAACTAACTCTCACAAGAGTTTCCCGTACTATAATGTTCCTGTGCAATTTACACACTGTTGACCCAGTTCACACAATATTGGCCCATACTAGAATGTTCTTATGGCTCTCACATACTGTTTGACCTGCTCACACAAGATTGACCCTGCTCACACAAGATTGACCCGAACTATAATGTCCATATACCTCTCAAACAGATTGAACTAACTCTCACAAGAGTTTCCCGTACTATAATGTTCCTGTGCAATTTACACACTATTGACCCAGTTCACACAATATTGGCCCATAATAGAACGTTCTTATGGCTCTCACATACTGTTTGACCAGCTCACACAAGATTGACCCTGCTCACACAAGATTGACCCTGCTCACACAAGATTGACCCGAACTATAATATCCATATACCTCTCAAACAGATTGAACTAACTCTCACAAGAGTTTCCCGTACTATAATGTTCCTGTGCAATTTACACACTATTGACCCCGTTCACATAATATTGGACCATATTACAATGTTCTTATGGCTCTCACATACTGTTTGACCTGCTCACACAAGATTGACCCTGCTCACACAAGATTGACCCGAACTATAATGTCCATATACCTCTCAAACAGATTGAACTAACTCTCACAAGAGTTTCCCGTACTATAATGTTCCTGTGCAATTTACACACTGTTGACCCAGTTCACACAATATTGGCCCATACTAGAATGTTCTTATGGCTCTCACAAACTGTTTGACCGGCTCACACAAGATTGACCCTGCTCACACAAGATTGACCCGAACTATAATGTCCATATACCTCTCAAACAGATTGAACTAACTCTCACAAGAGTTTCCCGTACTATAATGTTCCTGTGCAATTTACACACTATTGACCCAGTTCACACAATATTGGCCCATAATAGAACGTTCTTATGGCTCTCACATACTGTTTGACCAGCTCACACAAGATTGACCCTGCTCACACAAGATTGACCCGAACTATAATGTCCATATACCTCTCAAACAGATTGAATTAACTCTCACAAGAGTTTCCCGTACCATAATGTTCCTGTGCAATTTACACGCTATTGACCCCGTTCACACCATATTGGCCCATACTAGAACGTTCTTATGGCTCTCACATACTGTTTGACCGGCTCACACAAGATTGACCCTGCTCACACAAGATTGACCCGAACTATAATGTCCATATACCTCTCACACGGATTGAATTAACTCTCACAAGAGTGACCCGTACAAGTATGTTCATGTGCACCTCAGGCAATATTGACCCCGTTTACTCCATATTGACCCATACTACAATGTTCCTATGCCTCTCACATACTGTTGCACCAGGTCACACAAGATTGACCCTGCCCACACAAGATTGACCCGTACTGTAAGGGCCATATGTCTCCAAAAAGTGATCGAATTAGCTCAGAAAAGAGTGGTCCGTACTACAATGTTCCTGTGCAATTTACACGCTATTGACCCCGTTCACACCATATTGGCCCATATTAGAATGTTCCTATTACTCTCAAATGCTGTCTGACCAGCTCACACAAGATTGGCCCTGCCCACACAAGATTGACCAGAACTATAATGTCCATATACCTCTCACACAGATTGAATTAACTCTCACATGAGTTTCCCGTACTATAATGTTCCTGTGCAATTTACACACTATTGACCCCGTTCACATAATATTGGACCATATTACAATGTTCTTATGGCTCTCACATACTGTTTGACCAGCTCACACAAGATTGACCCTGCTCACACAAGATTGACCCGAACTATAATGTCCATATACCTCTCAAACAGATTGAATTAACTCTCACAAGAGTTTCCCGTACCATAATGTTCCTGTGCAATTTACACGCTATTGACCCCGTTCACACCATATTGGCCCATACTAGAATGTTCTTATGGCTCTCACATACTGTTTGACCTGCTCACACAAGATTGACCCTGCTCACACAAGATTGACCCGAACTATAATGTCCATATACCTCTCAAACAGATTGAACTAACTCTCACAAGAGTTTCCCGTACTATAATGTTCCTGTGCAATTTACACACTATTGACCCAGTTCACACAATATTGGCCCATACTAGAATGTTCTTATGGCTCTCACATACTATTTGACCAGCTCACACAAGATTGACCCTGCTCACACAAGATTGACCCGAACTATAATGTCCATATACCTCTCAAACAGATTGAACTAACTCTCACAAGTGTTTCCCGTACTATAATGTTCCTGTGCAATTGACACGCTATTGACCCCGTTCACATAATATTGGACCATATTAGAATGTTCTTATGGCTCTCACATACTGTTTGACCAGCTCACACAAGATTGGCCCTGCTCACACAAGATTGACCCGAACTATAATGTCCATATACCTCTCAAACAGATTGAATTAACTCTCACAAGAGTTTCCCGTACCATAATGTTCCTGTGCAATTTACACGCTATTGACCCCGTTCACACCATATTGGCCCATACTAGAATGTTCTTATGGCTCTCACATACTGTTTGACCTGCTCACACAAGATTGACCCTGCTCACACAAGATTGACCCGAACTATAATGTCCATATACCTCTCAAACAGATTGAACTAACTCTCACAAGAGTTTCCCGTACTATAATGTTCCTGTGCAATTTACACACTGTTGACCCAGTTCACACAATATTGGCCCATACTAGAATGTTCTTATGGCTCTCACAAACTGTTTGACCGGCTCACACAAGATTGACCCTGCTCACACAAGATTGACCCGAACTGTAAATTGTCCATATACCTCTCACACTGATTGAATTAACTCTCACAAGAGTTTCCAGTGCTATAATGTTCCTGTGCAATTTACACACTATTGACCCCGTTCACATAATATTGGACCATATTAGAATGTTCTTATGGCTCTCACATACTGTTTGACCAGCTCACACAAGATTGGCCCTGCTCACACAAGATTGACCCGAACTATAATGTCCATATACCTCTCAAACAGATTGAATAAACTCTCACAAGAGTTTCCCGTACCATAATGTTCCTGTGCAATTTACACGCCACTGACCCAGTTCACACCATATTGGCCCATACTAGAATGTTCTAATGGCTCTCACATACTGTTTGACCTGCTCACACAAGATTGACCCTGCTCACACAAGATTGACCCGAACTATAATGTCCATATACCTCTCAAACAGATTGAACTAACTCTCACAAGTGTTTCCCGTACTATAATGTTCCTGTGCAATTGACACGCTATTGACCCCGTTCACACCATATTGGCCCATACTAGAATGTTCTTATTACTCTCAAATACTGTCTGACCAGCTCACACAAAACGGGAGATTGACCCTGCTCACACAAGATTGACCTGTACTATATGGTCACTATGCCTCCCACGTGGGATTGAATTATCTCTCACAAGAGTTATCCGTACTAAAATATTGATTTTGAATAACGGATTATCTCATAAACTTTTACAATTTCTGACGAAAATATGTTACAAATATCACTTTTTCAATAAAAATCCGTAATCTTGTTCTTCGTCTTCTCATAAGTATTCTTTTTAAAAAGGAAACATGGGGGTTATTTAAAGTTGCTGATCTTAATGCAATATAATAAAATATTCATTTTGAATAACGGATTATCGCATAAACTTTTACAATTTCTGACGAAAATATGTTACAAATATCACTTTTCCAATAAAAATCCGGAATTTTGTTCTTCGTCTTTTCATAAGTATTCTTTGCAAAAAGGAAACATGAAGGTTATTTAAAGTTGCTTATGTTCATGCAATATAATAAAATATTCACTTTGAATAACGGATTATCTCATAGACCTTTACGATTTCTGTCGAAAATATCTTACAAATATCAATTTTTCAAGGAAAATCCGTAATTTTGTTCTTCGTCTTCTCATAAGTATTCTTTGCAAAAAGGAAACATGGAGGTTATTTAAAGTTGCTAATCTTTATGCAATATAATAAAATATTCATTTTGAATAACTGATTATCTCATAAACTTTTACAATTTCTGACGAAAATATGTTACAAATATCACTTTTTCAATAAAAATCCGTAATTTTGTTCTTCGTCTTCTCATAAGTATTCTTTGCAAAAAGGAAACATGGAGGTTATTTAAAGTTGCTAATGTTCATGCAATTTAATAAAATATTCATTTTGAATAACGGATTATCTCATAGACTTTTACAATTTCTGTCGAAAATATGTTACAAATATCACTTTTTCAAGGAAAATCCGTAATTTTGTTCTTCGTCTTCTCATAAGTATTCTTTGCAAAAAGGAAACATAGAGGTTATTTAAAGTTGCTAATATTCATGCAATATAATAAAATATTCATTTTGAATAACGGATTATCTCATAAACTTTTACAATTTCTGACGAAAATATGTTACAAATATCACTTTTTCAATAAAAATCCGTAATTTTGTTATTCGTCTTCTCATAAGTATTCTTTGCAAAAAGGAAACATGGAGGTTATTTAAAGTTGCTAATCTTTATGCAATATAATAAAATATTGATTTTGAATAACGGATTATCTCATAAACTTTTACAATTTCTGTCGAAAATATGTTACAAATATCACTTTTTCAAGGAAAATCCGTAATTTTGTTCTTCGTCTTCTCATAAGTATTCTTTGGCAAAAAAGGAAACATGGAGGTTATTTAAAGTTGCTAATGTTTATGCAATACAATAAAAAATTCATTGTGAATCACGGATTATCTCACAGACTTTTACAAATTCTGATGAAAATGTGTTACAAATATCACTTTTCAAAAGTTTATATTTCATAATAATGATCAAAGCAGGTGTCAGTGTAACTGTTGTGTCACATGTTCTCTTCAAGTCGGTTATAATTCCGTTGTATCCCAAACTAGGTTGGATTAAAATTACTGTGACGTCAATGATAATCCTTTGAATTAAGAACAATGAAAAAACAAACATGTCACAAACAAGTGGCCAGTATATAACGGACGTGTGTGGACAATCAAATCAGTTTTTACAACCCACCAACACAGCTATGCCACGCAGAACACAACAGCAAGTCAACATCAGAGAGGAGACCAAGACATATCTACTGGGAAAGCTAGAGCATGGGGAACCGCCGAATAAGCTGTTCAAGCAAGATCTTCACGAGATGTGCATAGATGCAGTCTCCAAGAAATACCCAAATGAAGAAGTCGTGGGTACACTTAACGCAGTGAATTTCGGCAGGTTGCTGAAATCCGTCTACCCCAACGTGATGACAACCAACAGCAACAACTCATCAGTCAGCAAGGATACGAGGCGATTCATCACTAACATGAAGCTCAAGATTCCGTCACCTACTCAGCAGTGCAGTCAAGAAGCAACACCACAGCACCCGGAGGAGGCGACACACACAGACCCAAGGCTCACAGATGTCACAGAAGACTCGAAAGCTGAGCACGTCAAATATTTAGAAGACAAAATTGCAAAGCTGCAGCGGGAGAGCAAGCGTCAAAAAAGTTCCATTCAGCACCTTACATACACGAATGTAAGCCTGCGCATAGAGAGGAACGAATCCTACCAGGCCATGGGGCGCTTCCTAGACGCAAGTTCAACCTACAATAGGACGAGCTGGATGGCTACGTCGCAGTTCAAGGTGAAATCGGCGGACTACAACAAGGAGTCCATCCTGGGAGAGGGGAGCTTTGGGACGGTGTACAAGTCATCTGCATCACTGGATCCAGCTGCATGGACGCTGTACGCTCTCAAGGAATTCAAGAGAGGACTCGCCACGGCTCATCAAGAACTACGTTCTTTGATCACCCTGGGGCAAAATCGCAGAATCCAGCAGCTCCATGGGTTCGATCTTACCGACAAGGAAAAGCCTGTGATCATAACACATCTCATCACATCAGCCATCTTCCCATCACCAACAACTATGAAAACAGCCTTAGCATCGAAAGAAGAACACCCCATCAACTTCATATCACACATATTATGCCTCATACATTCGGTGGAATATGTTCATTCCATGGGACTGCTGCACAACGACATAAAGACTGACAACTACGTGTTATCGGGAAGGGACGACGGCGTCCTCATCGATTTCGGAATGGCGACGACTCATTCGAAGCCATACAAGCGCTCCAGACCGACAACTCAGTGCAGCTGGATGGCACCAGAGATTTCGTCAGGCGAGCTTGCAACATCAACCACAAGCGATGTTTATTCCGTGGGATATTTCGCACGTGAGGTCACCAAGGCAAGGGGAATTGTCAACGACAAGCTCAAGGAAGTGTATCGATCGTGCATGCAGCAGGATAGAAACAAGCGACCACCCCTCACTTGGTGCCGAGTTCAGTTGGTGTGAATATGGACTTAATTCTGATTTATTCTGCCGTACAGATTTTGTATGTGTATAATATGTATATATTGTATATAATAAAGTTTTAAACGTATTTATTATTTTGTTTTTTTATATGGAGTCATAATATGAGTCTGGTGGTGAAATGTGATCAATCAATATTTCTATTGAATCCCTTTTTCATGTCCACACAGATATAGCAAGCAATTTTCTCCCCTCATGTCTATCCTGTGCACTGTGTATTGGAGTCATGAACAGTAACTTATTTAAAGGGAGTGGGTGGATGAAACCTTCATTGTTCAAACTTTACATTATTGAGCATTACTTTTGACTTGTCAAAACAGTTTTTGCTCCATGATATGTTGGGAATATTAAACATTTAACCATATGGTAAAGTAGGTGCTACGTCTAGTAGATTGTTAATTTTAATGACAGACAATGCAACAATTTTGATATCTTTGATGAGCTTTGAAATTTGATGGAAGTTATGTTGATATCAAAAGGCTTAAGTCAGCCTTAAAATTGTTAATCCAAAACAAAACACTTCTTTATGATGGGCTAAGTATAAGATTTTTATTGACATATTTATGTTCAATTACATGTAATACAGTAATAGGAGATAAATATTCCTATCCTTTCAGGTGCAATATAATAAAGTAAGAAAAGTATAATGTCCAATCGATTACCATACATCTAGTAGTTTTATTGTTTTTTGCAACAAACAGAACAAGGCTTTAACATGACAAAATGTCACCACCTTGTTGCTCACAATATCATGAGTTCAATCTTAGTCAGATTTGAATTTCTGAGAACTTGTAGATGAATTTGAAAAAATGAATTGGTCAATTTGAAGCAAGTTGTAAAAACACCTTTTTGACCTTGAAAATGTAACTAAAGGTCAACTCTTCTTTGTCAATAATAAAAAAATCTGACATTTGTACAATGTGAACAACAGAAATCTACAAACAGTAAAACCGCATGCATGTTAATAAGCTATTAACCATTAATGAGTATACAAAATCAAAAAAGCACGATTATTGGAAAATATATTTTGAACATAAATTATAGTAAGTCCTTAGAACAATGTGTGTTTTTGGGGAAAAATGTCCAACTACATCCCTGTAAAGGTTACATACCATAAAACGACCAACTAGATTTCTGCCATAGCCAAAATGCATATGGTTCCTTTAAAAGTTTCTACAAATTATATCAGGATTGTACAGCATATTACATAAACAATGTTAAATTAAATAAAAAGACAGTATGCGGTATAATCACAGTGTGGTGTGCTATAATTCATTAAACACAGCCAGTTTACATGAAATACATAACATTTAGTCTCCATACCCACTGAGGCTCTAGTTAAATAAGGGTCGGAATATACAGTGTATCTAATGAGTGATCTTGAGTGATCACCAAGATCCAGAGTGCAGATGTATACATGCTGTATTCATTCCTGTCCCATTCATGAAAAGCTAACTCAATATATATTTTGAACTTAAAGATCAATTTATTGATCTGCTCCAGATATATGAGTGTGGAAATTTCAGAATCCTGCAATTTCAACATGATACGATATGTTTGAATCAAAACATATCCTATCATGTTGAAATTGCAGGAACAAAACCTTTATTACTATAATTTTGTAGTTCCAAGAATTTTTTCCTTTCATATACCTATTTGGTAACTCATATGAATTTTTCATTGTTACAGGGGACACCTTACACCTTTCAATGGTGTCCCGCTCCCTTTGTCAATTTTGTATTGTTTGTACATATATTTAAATTAATTGAATTGATATATAAAAAGCTATTCTATAAGTGACATAAGTGGCATTCTTTGTGTCATTCTGGACTTTCATAAAAATGCACTTCAAACACTTATACTATTAAAGCTGTGGCCACCTTTGAAAGTACAGTATACAGAATCAACCATGTACACTGTACAGTATATATAAGTTCAAAAAAGCAAAGCAATAAATTGTTACAAAATTGCTAATATTCTAATGTGTTTGTTACAATATCAATACTAGAAGACAGCAGCTCCACAGAGTAGCAAATCCCAAATGAACACTATATTCATGAATTGTATTTGTCACAATGTAATATTTACAATCTAATCTTCCCTTGATAAATATTAGAAATCCATTGTTGTAACCATACTTGAAAGAGATGTTTTGACTATACAACCAAAATGTCAAACAACAATATTCATTGCTGATGTTTAAAATTAAAAAAGTTATGGTTTTTGCCTTGGAAATTTTTTTTGCTGTAAAACTATTCACCAAAATACATCTTTCACAAGAAATCCATCAACTAGTATTTGAGTTATCTTCAGGACAGACAGAGGGTCATAAAGGGAGTAATATATCCTGACTCACTCTTTAAAAATAGAAAGGCTATGCGACTGACATTTTTGTCAGTCATTCCAGAATGGAATTCACAAGAATAATCACCCATGCTGTATCTCCATCAAAAAATGACCATTCAAGTTCTCAGACACCCTCTTCATACATTGTTACACTATATTGGAATCGATACATGGACAGTCTCTTTACCAGATGGTAGCTTAATTTTTTCCTTGTAAAGAGCACAGTGGTGAAGAACTCTTTGTACCGGTATAAATCTTGCACTATTAGCACACTTTTCAGTTTGTACACTTGTAACAGTTCCACCATAGCCAAAGAAGTCTCCATACTCATGAGGGCGAAACCAGTCTACTTCTAATACGATGTGCTCTTTTTCTTGGCCATTTAATGTGACATGGCATTTCATGATTGACCTAATGACTCCTGATGTGGCATCAGACGAGGGGTCCATTTGCACATTACCATTAGCGAAACTCAGCCATTTTGCTTGGATGCATGATGATCTACTGCCTCTGCTGTCTAACACTGCAAAAAGCTGACCACAGTAAATGACACGTTCAATATACACAACCATCTGGGATATACAACATGATGTGTTGTACATGGTAGTGAACATGAGATTCAGGTCTTCTATGTCAGTTGAACTACACATGTCCAATTTTGCAGGGGGGAGAATTTGGAAAAATTGTCCAGCCTCAAAATCCAAAGTATGTATTCTTTGGGAGGTTCTGAGGAGATGTGTAGAAAAGGTTTCAAATGATGGCCTGGAGGATCCGCGCATTAATTTGTCCTTCATTAGGTTACCAAATGGCTCGTATAATTCTCCTGGGTTTATCACCACAAGTTCTTGCGAGGTAATAAATTTCCTCATCATTTGGATTGGTACTGAATGATTGTTAGTTGAGTAACTACCCAAGACTCCATTCAGTCTTTCGAAGGGGAAACACCATGTTGCATGAATGGGACCATAATCCTTTATGCACTTAATCAAGTGCATATGTAGATGCATGTTCATTGTGCAGTTGTTGGGGAATAATTTTGCAAATTTCTGACAGAAAAGTATCAAAACCGAATGTGCTTGGTCCAGTTCAAAATGAGACACTGACCTTTGCGACAGCAATTTGGATGCTTGCACAAAACAGCTCCACATATCATAGTGACGATTGGGAATAATATCCTTCAGTACCACAAGTGAACAGACATTGACCCATATCTTCCATTGGTCAGCTGTTAGAGCAGAAAACCCTGATTTTATTTTGGAGGGTATACAGCCATATCCAGTTGGCAATTTTATGTTATCAACTCTATTCTGGATGATTTCAAATTTCTGCTTATCTATAACATCTTTATCGATGAACAACTGGGTAACATGTTTCGCACTTCCCAAGTACAAGTTGTGCATTGGATCCAATATGTGGTTTCGTACTGGTTGGAAATATTCTAGTCTGAAGAATTCGGTCCACCTACACCCAGTCTCTCGTTCCAATTTCTCCTCCTCTGCTTTATTTTTGGCTTTAAGGACCATTAAAGCGGACTCCTTGTGATGTTTATGTGTCCTAGGTGAGGCTATATTGAAATCACTGTAATCTGCCTTCGAGCCAAATTCATGGGGAAATGCCTTCATACATTTGCTACAACCTGAAACACATAAGAATAATACAGATTATTACCTTCATATTCAAACAAGACACAGAGTAAAGAATGTTGCACCCTTGAATAAAATATTATACTCCCGGTAATTTTCAGGCGCTACTATGTTTCCCGCTTTTCGCAGGTTTTGGAAAATTCACGAAATATAACAGTCGCGAAATTCCTACGATTCTAATTTGTAATATTTGATAGTCGTGAATTTCCAAAAATTCAGGGGGATTGCAATGTTGGCAATATTTTTCGTCCAGTGCCGGGCTATAAGAGGTAAAAAAGTGACATTTGGAGTTTACAAAAAAGAATCATTATTACTGTATTAAAATGAACATTCTAACGAAATGGCTTAATAAGAAGCCAAGATCATCGGGCGAATGAACAACCATGGCTGATATCGAAGTCAAATGAGTGATCTTGTATGACAAATCCACGAAAATTCATAGCTGCGAAAAATGATTGAATATTGGCCCTAATAAGTGGCCCATTCATCAATACAGTGCTGAATAAAGGTCAAGAAGATACAAGTGTACATATCAATGTAATAGTAAAAGCAGTATATTCATTTTGAAAAATCAGATGAATTTGTTTTTATTTATGGGGAGGTCATAATGGAGGGCGCACTAGATGTTTTACTACAAGTAATAATGTGTCCGAGAAATATAAGGAAAAATCAGAACTTTATGTTTTGAAAATATATAAAAAAAAATCAGAATTGGCTTTATCGTAAATATATGAGAAAACGTGAATTATCAATTGAATTTAGGATTCGGAAAAATTCAGAATCCCAATGAACAAAATAATCACTAGAAAAACAGCAACGCCACGGCGTGCAAATCCCACTAAACAAAATCAGAGAGACACATTTTCCATGTAAAGCAGTTCATTTACAAAATGTTCAATTTATTCATGTACAAATTCACCCTGGATAAAGTGTTAGACAAAATCTATTTTGTAAGGTGTTATTTGTGTATATAGTTTCTCCCAGGAATGTCACAATTTTTGGCTATTTATAATATTCATGAGCTGACTAGGTGTGAAAAGGTCAATATATCACTACCTGAACTTTGTAAGACATGATAATAATCAGTAAACTTATGCTTACCAAACTTAGCAGAATGTCCAAGAAATCCAAGACATTTCCTACACGCTGGAATATCATTAGCCACACAAATGAGTACTCCTCGATATATATTTCCCACTGTGCTGCTATCTTTGATGTGCACACCAACTTGCAACTTTTTCAGATCTTCTACCAGAGGAGAGAGGAATTGGTTAACTGTTTTCTTGGGTTCATCTGGCCCTTCCATGAGCCCAACTATCAGACAATTGTCAGGTTTTATCCTTAAGTGATGGGGTAAATTGTTTATCATCAGGTAATAAGCTCCTATTGAATGGATTGTGTGGTCAAATGGTTGAAACCAGTCCAGGTTAAAGGTGAATGCCAAATTGTTAGAAATACTGAAGTACCCTTCTTTCTCCAATTCCCTCCAAACATTGCCATCATAAATATCAGACAGCCTGTCTGATTTCTCGAGATGCTGCCATTCATTGCAGTGTTTTTTAAATTCTTCAGATTTAAGCAGGCGTTTCAGTGAAGTTATTGGCGATTGGTAGCAAAAAACCCGTATTGGGTAAAGATACACTTTCTGTACCTGTTTGGTCTTCTTTCCCACAACTCTCTTCAATAACTGACTACCACATCTTTTTCTTTGTGATGAATGTGTATGGTTGGGATATCTTATATATTGGCATGTTTTCGCTACAAGGTTTCTATTGTCATATGTATAACAGTCTTCAAATCTGTATATCTGTTGACACGAGGGGCAAACAACATATTTGATAAAAGCGTCCCTATCAATTCCAAGACGCTTCCTTGCAGTTGTTATAGATGAAGGAAGTTCATCAGATAGTGTCGCGAGCACTTCAATGTTATAATACAGTCCAATAGTGCTGAAGAGCAATTTTATGAAGGCAAATAACCGATCCACAGCATTGTTTGAAATATTGTACATTTTTTGCCACATAAATATGAAGAAGGTGATGAGCTTTATGAGTGCATGGCCATTCTTTATTTCGGTTTCTTCATCTGCTACTTCCGCCTCTCTATCAGCAAGGATAGCCTCTGCCTCATTAAGATCTTCATCTTCCCATATTTCAGTTTCCTGAAAATACATGTGAAAAAGGTTAACACAGTGAAATTTTACGACTCTTCATTAATGCATATTGAAAACAGTATATTATCATCAGGAACTCTTTTGACTCCTGTTTTTATAATTCTTTCACATTGTTCAGACAATAAATAAGTATTATTCTATGTAAATTCACCCTGTACAGACAGTGCTATGCAAAAATAATCGGTATAAATGGATATATGTGCGCATGGTGCAGACATAAGTCATTTTTGATTTTGTGATATTTTGTGAATTAATTCATGGTGAGTACTCAATTATAATCACCTATTTGTTGAGAATACCCAACCTAATGAAAGGTAAATTTGTCATCACCTATCCATGTTTTCCATGTGTGAAAAATGCCCCACGTTTATTTTGGCTGCGCCATGCCAATTTATTTTGCGCCACTCATAAATTAACACCGCCACACAAAAGACTTGTCTGACAGAAAATACTGATAACCAAAGCAAAAAAAGAATGTTTGAAAATATCAAAGTTTTAATTATCCTAAATGCCAGCCCGTTTTGCTTGAAACAATACAAATTGCCCCCATGTAGGTAATGAAATGTCTGCACTTTTTGCATTGAATGGTTTTCAATTTACTTTGTATTTTGATAAAAAAACCAGTTTAATTTGCAGAGAAATGAAACTTGTTCTTATTGCTAAAGGTCATAGCCTCATTTTGAAAAAGTACATTGAACGAAAATTAATATGTTTGGACATTTTCCCGGGAATTTCTTTCATAATAAATTAGTTGAATTGAAGATGTGCTTACATTTATACTGACATTTATAAGGGAATCTGTGCACATGTATAAATAGTAAAATAAGTAAATACTAGTACATGGGCTTTTTGAAAGCCAATGATCAACATCAATGAGTAACCAACGCGCCTTTGTTTGTAAATTATCACAAATATAAATTGAGAATATATATATGATCGTGAACTTTCGGACCCATTATTGACCGGGCTAACCGATGTCAACGTGACTAAGTCACAAGATTTTGTTTTCTGTTTTCCTTATATGTGGATGCATTTCCTGACTAAAGAGACGTGTCAAAGAAAGCTTCACATTTAAACGCATTTTTTTAACGATGAATTGGTGGTGCATGTGTCCCTAAAGCTAGCATGGAGACCGTGAAGTGAGGATAACTTTTTAAAATTTCAAGGAGTAGGACTGCAATGGAGACACATTTGTAAGACTCCAAAATTTCCACAAATCATCTTACCTTACCAAGGAACACTGAAGGAGCATTAAAATGTGTACTTCATGCATTGTTAGAGTATAATAAAGCTCAAACCAAAGTAAATTCTAAATATTTCATGTCCAACATTTTGTTTGCTGGGACTATTTTCTAGTCCAAAATAATCCTCACTCATGTATCCATTGTTTACATTTAAAAAACATCAATTATGTATCTATCATGATTATTATACTGTTATATATAAATTATACTAGTGATAATCCATGCCACTTGGAGAAGTCACAAAAACTTATATGAGGATTACAGGAAGTCTGGAAGTAGTTCCGGCAAGAAAAATGGTGGACATGAAATATTTATCAGAAACTATGGTTTGAGCTTTATCATACTCTAACAATCGGAGGTGTTCTTCGCTATTTATACACCTTTTTATGCATTTTAGGGAAGGAATTTCTGTCCCGTGTCTCGAACTGAAGCATTTGGACCGAAATTCGGTCTAATATTGGGAAACCGTGACACCTCTAGAAATTATAAGATTATGTTCCATGCAAGCTTGAAAACTGTAAAAATCTTATGAAAACTTACAACGATATCATTGTCTGGTTTATCCCCAGCCTCACTTTCACTTTCATTTTCCGGATTAAACAAGAGGTTTGCCTCAACCACGTGGTCTCTGAAAGTAAAATTTTACTATAATACAATTTTGATAGAATGTAGCAACATAATTGAAGGCATAGTACCAGCAATCTAAACAAAGCAATAAATATCACGCAGCACAAACATTTTGTCTAAAATATAACTCAATGAAAAAGGTTATGTTATAAATGGAATATCCATTCCAGTTTTGAAAAGGAAGAAAAATACAATAGCAATTTTTTTAAAAATGTTTTTAGGAAATATGGCACTCGCAATCTTGTGAGTCTCTTGAAAACTATGAGAGGTCAAAAACACAGCCTAATGTTACTTAGTTTGCACAAAGCTATCCCCTGAGAGATAGCTTTGCATAAGTTGATATTCCCAGTCCTTTAAAAAGGTCTTTTGTAAAAATGTAAGAAATCTTGGAAACATGTACCGTACTTCAGTCGATGCATAACATTCTAAAGTAATCTTGGAAAACATTTACCTTACTTCATTCGATGCAAAACATTCTAAAGTATCATTTTTTTCTAACCATATCGGGCTATCCGGAGTGGAAGAATAAATATATTGACGAAAAATGTTGAAAAGTTGATCATTTTCAAGATGGCTTTTCAGGAAGTCGGGTAATGCGCCTCCATGCCATGAGATTTACGCTTCCTGTTACACGCATGCGCATTGGCAAGACTTCCTGGTCAGACTACTAGAGGCAATCTGCGCGAGATTCCATTTTTTGGTTCCGTTTATAGCGCATGCCCATTAAATCCAGCGATTTAATTAGTTCAAATTATTATAACGCATGCGCAATTAATAACTTATAAGAACATTTAATTTGAAATACATGTCACATTCATTATTTCACAGCAGTCCCTACCTATGATGCACCATATTGTGCGGGAATATATTTGTTTAGTGTCAAAACAAAAAGTACACACCCAAAACAAATGTAATGTCATAATATACACATGCCCCAGATTTGTAGACGTGTGTTGTACAAACTTAAACCAAACCGATAGCAGAAAAGCACTTTGAATCATGGGAATGAAGTCCTTCTTTTATGAAAAACCGAATCAAGTAAAAAGCAAATCTCTCGCAGATTGCCCCAAATAACAAGTTCCAAATACATTTTTCATCAATTACACTGTCTCCCTACGCTGGATTGTATGATATGGTCAGGAAAACGATACTTTAGAATGTTCTGCATCGATTGAAGTAGGGTAAATGTTTCCAAGATCTCTTACATTTTTGTAAAAATACCTTTAACATCGGCTAAGAATATCAACATATGCTATCTAAAGATGGTTATGTGCAAATATACAGTAGAATTTTGAATGTTAGTAACTACTTTGAATTCAAAAAATAAGCAATCAAAGGACCATATTGAAGCAGTATATGTAAAAATAGAAACATTAATACATGTCCAAACTTTTGTATATTTTAGTTTGTTTTGTAGTTTTTGACCCGTACCGGTCAATTTTCGTTAGCTGCGTATACCAAGGCACATGCTATCTATTGCAAGACTTACGCCTGCCACAACCGTCACCATGTTAATCAGTGTTTTTTAAGTAGCGCAAGGATCCTGCCATGACCGTGGTAGTGTTATTAACCGTGACAATGCTGTATTATATTGCAAGGCCTGTCATGACCCTGGAAGTGTTATCGTGGAAGCCTGGCGACACCGTAGCCTTTATTGTGGTTTATAAGCGAATGTGAATATTAATGAATAGTAGTAATTTTGATTTTGACATGATTAAGGTAGTTAAACACCATGATCATAGTATTAAACTGTTTAGTTGAAATGCCGATCACATAAAATTGTTAAGGATATTCCTGGCATTATGTCATACAGTTGGGGACATAAATAAATGACAGGTGGATTTGCTGAAGTGAGGATTTCCCATGTTAAAAATAAGAGAATTTACAAGAGGCCATGAATCAGTGGATGAGATTATACAAAAGACCACCATAATTAGGAAATGGTGATCGAAAATCGACCTGTCATTTATTTTTGTCCCCAACTGTACATATTTACTAGTCATTGCAATACATTATAACGGTCATACTAGGACTAAGCATAAATTTCTACATTACCACCCTCATACATGGCCTTGCAATACTATATTACATTGTCACGGTCAAACCAGGCTTTGTGATCCCATAATACATTGTCACGGTCATGCCAGGTTTTCAAAAACACATTGTCATGGTCACTTATAGCAATCATAAATTTCTACATTACCACTCTCATACCCGAACTTGGAATATTATATCACATTGCCACGGCGGTCATACCAAGCCTTGCAATACTATATTACATTGTCACGGCCATGCAAGGCCTTGCAGTACTATATTACATTGCCACGGTCATGCCAGGCTTTGCAATACACATTGTCACGGTTATAGCAGTCCTAATCGTAAATTTCTACATTACCACTCTCATACCTGAACTTGCAATACTATATTACATTGTCACAGTCATACAAAGCCTTGTAGAACTATATTACATTATCACGGTCATGGAAGGCATTGCAATATAATACAGCATTATCGCAGTTATACCAGGCTTTCACGATAACATTACCACCGTCATGGCAGGATCCTTGCGCTACTTAAAAAACACTGAATAACATGGTGACGGTTACGCCAGGCGTTAGTCTTGCAACAGATAGGGTCTCTACCAAGGGTGCTAAAGGTAGCTTTGTATGTTCAGAAATTTCAAGAAAGATCATGATGAAAAACTTTTTACTATATTGCGACACTTACAATGTTGGTGGGGTTTGGTCTCTCGTCTGGTCACATTCGCTCGGCCCTTCAGGCTCCAAGTTTGGGTTTTCTTTGGATTTCTCAACGTGGCTTTCCTTCGTCCAACGATTTGAAACATTATCGAAATATTTTAGTTTATGCCTATAGTAAGCAGTTTTAGAAATAAGAGTATTGCAATGTTCACATTTGCGCAACCTATCTTTATAAGCGGATTTATTCAAATTCATTGCTGAGACGGTGAGTTACAAGCGTGCACAGTCGACATTTTGAATTTATGAAGAGTTAGGAGTTAGTTTGGTAATCAACGTTATCATATTGCAGTTGAGTTTAGATTTCGTCATAATTACAACAAATAATCCAGTAAAGTCTATTTATTTTTTGTTAAGCTATATATGTATAAATATCATCTTCAAACATAAAAATTGACTCAAATCATATTTTACGAAACAATCCACTATCTTTTTTAACGGCCATTTTGAGCGCGAAAGTGAAAGACGTGTGCTTCTGGTCCCGCAGAATCATTACTATTTTCTAACTTTTTTCTTACTCGAGACAACTCCATTACATTTAGAATAGTACAAATACATAATGAGTATAAGAAGTTCAAATCCTAGAAGTCCTAGAAGGCGGATGAGTGTGAGTAGCGTCTTAAACGAAATTGTACAATCACCATCAGGCGAAGAAGAAGAACGCCAGTACCAAATTCTTGGTAATTCTAGGCCAAGTCAAGGCCAGAGTCAGACAACACCATATCTTTCTCAGATTAACGATAATTCCATGCACTCAAGGCCCACCATTCAGGGGAGGAATCTGAGCTTTAGGTAAATATAGGCTAATGTTTTCTCTGTCATGTTTCAACAAATGTCCTCAATATCAAAAAACCTCAAAATAACCCCATTTATGGGGTATTTTGTTGACTTGTGCAACCACTCTCCAGTTGGGTGGGTATAGGCACTAGGGGTACCACGATACGAGAAATTGAATATCGATACGTATCTACGATACTTACCTCACGATACGATACGAACGATACGATACAATGATACATCGTAAATTGAAGTAAAACTGAACCTTATTTAATTTTTCAAACTTGTAAAGCCGGAAGTACTTCAGCCTTATTACGTTTATTTCACATCACGACAAAGAAAGGTGTAAAATATGCTAACATCGATTAAAACATCTTAACGACGTGTGGTATTCGGGAACTAGAGGGGCAAACGAAGGTGGCAAGCAAGATATGTAATACTATGACTGTCTGTCATCATTAAGCGCCAATTTTTTCCCTTCAAGAAGGGACTTCCGGTCAAAAAACGATACGACCGATATTCATTTTATGTATCGATACAGCTCGTATCGGAGGTGAATTGCTCGAGCGCTCGAGCACTCGAGCGCTCGCGGTACCCCTAATAGGCACAAGGCCTGTAGCCTAGTATATGACTATTTCGTGCGTGGTTAGAACTTGAAAAATAGGATTTACCTGAAGATTGGGGAGTCTTACATACCCTCTAGAGAGAGGTTAGAACACACATTTCAATGAAACCATATCAGCTTTGTTTTGTTCATGATGAAGCATGAGCACAGAACTTGATTGAAATTTGTGTCAATGCTTTTTGGACTTTTCCATTTTTCTCATGTTTACTTCCGGGACAGCATTGCCTCTATCAAAGAGGAGGGAAAGCCCCAGAGTTTCAAGATGACAGACATAATTACCTCTCTTGCTTACCACCTTTGTTTTTTGAATTTTCATCGGCTAGTTATCAAATACTACACTTCGATGGGATGTTATAATTGATATAGGCATATTCCGTACACCTTTCTTTATCTTGATGTGAAATGAGAAGCTATGATATTGGTTAACACGCCAGAAATGAACATAATATTATTCGAAGCGTATTTCGAAAACTTTGAAACCGCCATTGATGACGTCATTTGTTTGTCGACTTTTGACCAATCAGCGACCGTGTCATCTCAATACAGATTTACATTATAAGCTTATGTCATCTTTGAACCCTGGTGTTTCTCCCCCTCTGCCTCTATCATGAAAATTTTGGTAACCAGTGTAATCGAGCAGATCACCAGTGATTGAGCAATCATGTTTTTTGTTTATTGTTTACAATATTATGCTTGAATTTTTGAATTGGCTCACATACAAGCAAGTAAAATACTCAATAAATTTAGGCAAAAATCATACTTTTCTGGGGTAAAAATGCTGGTGAATTCACAGTGTTTAGTAAGTGATTTTTGTACTGTCAAAGTCCTTGGCCAAAATATCCTCACAACTTTATCATCGCCACACATTTGAAAAGGAATAGATTTTGTATGAAGTCCGAAGTGTTTGGCAAGCACTGTATAAGTAAATGATTTAGATGGTCTAGAGAATAAAGTTATGGCAATGGATAAGCATACACTGAGGCCTTGGAGACATTCATTTTGGTAAATATAATTTATGGTGCATAATTTTATGCAGTTTGTGACATTAATTTTAATATTAAAAAATATGCCAAATACCGTCATTGCAAGATTGTTGTTGACTTATTGTCGAACTTTCATTTTGAGTGACATGTCAACATACCCACTAATGATGACAAGCATACTTACAGCCAAAGCATGAATCAATATGCTTATTTTATTTCAGCAATCACGAATATTCTCATACCACAGAAGATTTGTTTCCCCAACATCAAATGGATGCTGAGAATGGTAATCTCTCTACCAATACAAGTCATACAAATTCAAGGCACTCTTCAGAATACAGTAAGTGGACATACAAAATAACTACAATCATTTCAACCTAATCCTTTCACATTGACTTGTTCTTGCATGTTGAAATGTGTGAGAAAATTTTGTATTGGGTGTCCCAAAAAAGTAAGCTGATTTTTGACTAGGGTTTTCTCAGCAATAGATAAGCTGACTTCTTTGACAAAAATTTGCAACTATTAGGTATCGTTGGCAAGTGCTATAAATATTTCAATCTGAAAGATGCTTTTGTTTATTTCTCCCAATGATATCGCATTCCATCAGGGATGTATTAAGTATACTGTTCTTTAATGCATGTTGGATGTAACTTTTTTGGTCTTTGGTCCATTAACAGTTGCATGACTCAAACTCTTGCACCTATTTCAATTTTGATCAATGTTCGGCATCGTCCTTTGACCTTGGAGTTTTTCAATAGTAGCATAATCGCTTTTACTGATAGAAGGTGGCTCAAAATTTTTTTTATGATCTGTGGTATTTTTGTGTATGTATACAAAAAAGTAAGATTTTTTTGATAAAATTTAGGGGTCCCTCACTGACACTAAGCCTTCTGTTTTTTGGCGAAAACTACCAAATTGCACAGAGACCCTAACATGACTATAACCCTTGAGAATTTCATTGACATATGTTGTGATTACTGTATATAGTACAATTTTGTATTTAATAATTTCTCTTTAGTGCTAAAATGTAAATGATAGTGGAGAATAACACATTTTGCACCTTTTTGGCATGTCCCCATATAAAGAGTGAAGCCATGGATCAATGCAGTTCTTGTCGTTTGACCTTTATTTGTTTATCAAAAAAAAATCTGATTACCTAAATCTCTATACCAAAATACCAGAGAAGGTAAAATTTCCTGAAAAATTCCTTTTGAGCAGCTCTATCTGATACGCATCATTAATCCTTCTAAACTTAGGATCAAACTTGAATTTTGATACAGAGAACAATTGCACGATGGGAAAGTCTACCCGCGTATATACAACCTGCCGCCGAGCAAAGACCTGAAGATGTCTGAAAATGTGGGGGATAAGTTAATAAACTCCTGTTTATATATAAAATTTCTCAATATGAGAAATAGATAAAACACAGAATTGTTTGTAATGGATATAGTTGTTGTTCCAAGCACTCATGTTTGCAGAATAATGAGTACTTTATGCAATATTTACTATCAAATTACTAAATTCAACTTCTAAATATTAGAATGATGTTTCACATCTTAAATAAGTAAGAACCATGGCTGTATTTACTCCATTTGATTCAAAGATGCAGTTAGTGCAAATATATCACATTTGTTTCACTGCCATACATTGCATATCATTGAAATCATCGGTGAACGTTGTATGTTCAGATTCTGAGTTCCTTTGCTCAAGATATTTTCGGATCTTTATAATATTGCTCATCGATCATAACGGGTCTGATGTTTGATAATATCGAATCTTTTAGGAAAAAGTTTATGTGAAGATTTTGCTGTTCAAAAATGCTATTTTGACCTAATAGTTTGACACTTAATATATTATGCATATGACATGCATTTACTGACCCAGGTATGTCTAATGTATGTCTCGTTATCAAATAAAGCGAATATGAATGAGAAAACAAACTGAAAACCATTATACGTTTTACTTATCTCTGAATTTGAACATAAAAATATTTCAACTATAATTCTAGGCCAATTCCGCCTGCTAGAACTAGGGCCGTGCCATTCGACCGGAATCGGTCCGAACCGCGGACTTTTGTTAAAATACCGGAATTCGGAATTTTAATATCATGTTCCGAAGGGTTTCGGAACAATATCGGACCCTTACCTTAGTACTTGCTTTGAATCGTTAATATCCGTGACCATTGTTCCTCCAGTGATGTTTTCCTTCAAACTACATCCAATTTGCATGTGTATTACTCGCATAAACAAAATAAATAGCGGAGAAATCAACAGAAATCAAGTTTTGTTTTACGAACTTTGACCTTCGGATTTCATTGGAAGTAGGAATCGACGGGGCGAAAATACTCATAGATAAATGAATAAATTTACTTTTCCATGACGTCTTACAATCTAACAGCGTTAATTAATTACATTTTAACTCTTACAATATCAGATTAATTGATTTAGAAGAAATTATCTTCCCCATGACAGATTTTCCTCGAGTAGTTTCGTATTCGTTCTGACAAACTTGGACGACGATATCGTCATGATCGCCGTCGAACTCACTCATACATAATTATTTTCATTTGTGAACCAAAAGGGGTTCCGAAAGTTCCGATTCCGTGAGACCAAGTTCCGGTTCCGATTCCGAACCGTCCGAACCGGTTCCGGCACAGCCCTAGCTAGAACATCTTAGTAACGATTCTAACCATCCAAGGGAATTGATAGTGGCGTAATATTACATTTATTGTCCATTTCCTATGAGATGTAGTTTACCAAACATTGGATTGGTGGTATGCGTGTCTTACTCAGCGGTAGGTTGTATATACTCGGGTAGACTTTCACCTCATGAATTGAGTAAATAATCATGCTTTCAGCAGCAGCTTTTTTTTGCAGCATAATAAATTGTAAAGAATTAAAAATTTAACCAATTTAATTTAAGTATTAATTTCATTAAAGATCAGTTGATCCTACATGAGATGAATGAGATGAGGAATGTTGTCAAGAGTATGAAGGATGATAATGAAGAGGTGAAGATGCTAAGAGCAGAAAATGAGAGACTGAAAAGAGAACTGGAGGCATACAGAAATACCAATAAAACTTCAAAGACTGCGTATAAAAATGTAAAAGTGAAGGTAAGTAAGCCTATTTTAGCCTTCCCAAGTCAGTCTCTTTAACTTATCTTGAGAAAGCCACATGCTTTGCTGACCCAATTTTCATGTGGGTAAATTTAATCAATCAACGACTGCACTGCGGCGTTAGCTCATTATTATTATGCATGGACAAAACAAGTACACTTTTCACGAACAAATCTTGCACAATTTATAATGTAAATACAAATATTTTATCAGATCAATATCAGTTAAGAGTTTAGAGGATACCGGAGTATCAATCAGCTACATGGAGATTTCAACAAGAACTGTAGAAAAGATCGCTGAAATGATCAAACATGATAGCTAGATTTTGGAGGAGATTCAGATCAATAACTGAAGCAGATCGACGGCTACATAGATTAGGTCTTCGTAGATTTTCATCACAAATTCAGTTTTAAATCATCATCGAATCGCAAATTCAATTTATATAAACAACTGCTGCTTACATTCCAATGTACATTTGATTAAATAACATTTTGTAACTCTGAAGAAACACTAGATCAGGTATTTGAATTTCAAGTCATAGTTGGGTAGTTTGCTTTGTTTATGCGGGTAAATATGGTAAAAATGAGTTTAATAATCATGTAAGTAAAAAAATACCGTCTTTGCCAAGGCTAAGCCTACTTCTACATTGAAGAAGTTTTCATGTTCTACTAGAATAACTAATGAATATAATACTAGATGCAAGTAGAAACAATCTTGGTTTAGGTCATTAAAAATTCAAAAATTCGATCAAACTGATGTCATATTTGGAATCAACATGTAAAATCACATCTCAAAAGAGTGTGTCAACTTGAAAATTTAATTTTCTTTGAAAAGGTGACTTCTAGGTCAGGGAGATTCCCCGAAGACCCCATGTTGTAAAATCACTGAGTGAATTATATTTTCTTGTCGGGCAGATAATATTTTCTTTTACTGGAGATATTTTAATTTGCATAACTATCTGTTACATAAGGGTAATATGAATGGTGAACCACTCAAACTGATAAATATTGAAGTTAAGGGAACTTTGTAATATCCTGCCCTGCCATGTTATTTCTCCAAAAATAGCCAGTGGTGAAATCGGTAACTACCTTCTCGCATCTCAGTAATTGGAACACAATCATATTGATGCAACCAAAATTATGGTATTATTAAATTTTCTGGTGAAAACAATGCTTCTTTTTGGCATGATTGAACCATATTAAAATATACTCTTCAAAACTCCAGTAAAGCTGCTTTTATACAAAATTTCATGAGCAAACTCTCGTTGGATGTTTTTCTAGAACACTTCAAAGTTGGCAACAAAATTGTTTGGGAGGTACTATAGATTCGTCCTCCATAGTATTGAGACCAGAGAAAGTTGCAATTTCTTTTATAAAAGTTGTGATTCTAACATTATAAAAGTTTCAAAAAGTTGCACCATCTAAAAGCACTGTGCAGGGGGTTTCTCATTGACAGTCATCATAAATCATGTAAATCGCTTCACACTCATGGGCAGAATCTTGAATATTGTAATGTTTATTCGTTCAAAATTACCCGATACTGCAAATCAGTATGTTCTATGTCTTAAATTTCCATGTCAATGTGGTAAAAACAGTTTTAAATGACCAGTTCTTGGCAAGGCAAAATTATTCTTGAAAAAAAACGAGCTATAGTGTTGTTGCGGTAATTAATATGTTTTATAAAAGTTGTGCTTTGTACTGAGAGTTGCTGATATCAGTAATAAGTTAATAAAAATAGCTGAAAATAAGAATAGATATAGTGCTGATCATCTTGTGTAGAACATATTAATGGGAGGAAAATCGGATGAGGTAGTGAGTAAGCTTTCGGATGATCATATAATAACATAAAGTATATATCAAATATTCCTGTGAATATGATATAATTCCCGCAGCACTATACGTCAACGTCTGTGTCCTGCAAAGTTCTTTAAAACATTGAATTCAGGCTTTAACTCAAATCACCATCATTTTCATTGTTGATGATATCATTTGTATCTGACTATGCTCATAATCCAATGATTTGGGTACGTGTTATTTTGTATCTACCAAGAAGGTAAACATGTGAAAAATAGTTATATATATTTTGATTGGTCTAAAATGTGCAAAGTTAAAATACCCGTTATGCTCTTTCACTCTCAATTTTGAATAATATAAGATATAGTAGAACGGCTACCAAAATGAAAAAAGATTGACCAGTAGATATTAGGAACGTGAAACATATTCAATTTTATCCATAAAAATGGATAATAATTGATTTAAATGCAATTCCGCGCTATTCCTATGTTCCAGTGTTGATAGCCTAATTTCCGTTTTGTCAGTCTGGGTCAAAATGTTACAATAGTATTAATAACGAGTAACCCTTCTAAAAAAGGCAATTTAATCAAGGTTCGTAATAAACTCGATGATATAATCGGATCTCAACAGATTTTACTCAAGTAATGTTTGGATTCTGAGATACTTTACTCAAGATATTTTCCGATCTTTTTAATATTACTCATCGATCACATCGTCGGGTGTCCGATAACATCAGATATTTTAGGACAAAGTTTAAGTGAAGATTTTACTGTTCAAAAGTGCTATTTTGACAGCTATATACTGTATTATGCAAATTTACATACATTTACCGACACAAGTATGTCTTACGTATGGCTCATTATCAATTAAAGCGAGTATGAATGAGAAAAACAAATCGAAAACCATTTATACATTTAACTTCTCTTATTTTGATCATAAAAAATATATTTCAACAACAATTCAAGGCCAATTCCACCTGCTGGAACATCTTAGTAACAATTCTAACCATCCAAAGGAATTGATAGTGACATTATATTACCTTTATTGTCCATTTTCTTATGAGATGTACTTTACCAAACATTGGATTGGCGGTATATGCGTGTCTTACCCGGTGGTAGGTTGTATATACGCGGGTAGACTTTCCCCCTGTGCACATTGATGTGTATGTGTCACATAAACATTGTTTCTCACTCTTACCTCCTCAAACTAAGTTTTGGTGATTTTTGGTGAATTTTGTTTACATTCAGTGTAAACCTAATTCTCAAAAGTTAACTTAAAATGTAAGTCATATGATTTTTTTTATGTTTCAGAAGCTAGCAAAAATAGCATACACTGCTGAGGACCTTCAGTTCAATCCTACAGAAAGGTGAGTTATTTCATGGAATGTCATTGCCTAGTTTGGTTAATGGGTATGTCAAATCAAGCCAAATTGTTTTTGGCTATTCTGGTTAAATGACAGGTCGCCACTGGGTTTCTTCTCAAAAACTATCTGTTCTATTAAAGGGTGCAATAATTTTCATCTCTCTAGCCTTAAAGGACAACTGAAATAAGTTTTCTCAACCTGCAGCTACGAAAATGTGGTTATCTTCATTGAAAACCCAACAAAGAGTTCTTGCGATAGCCATTATAAAAGATTGTTAGATGACTGTTAATGGTTGAAATAACGTAATAAAATTTACTCATCAATCATATTGGCCACCACGTGATATGTAACATCATATATAATATAGTTTTTGTTTATTGGTTCGTTGGTAATCATGACGTCACGGCAACCAACTGATTGTTGTGTAAACAAATAACAAAACATCTCGGCATTATGACTTCATGCTTTAATGGACCAAAATGGGCCAAGTAGGGACCATTCAGAGATCACATGGGGGTCAATAACGTCACAAACAATTTGAATATTGCTTATTAAGTAGCTAACATTCCATCATGATAATCCATGACATCTCATTTCTTCTCAGCCCTGAGATGCCATGATATAATGAGCTTGATTTGGCGATCCAGGAGATCCCAAAATTGAGGATTTTTGAGATCTTTCATCCCAGCTCATATTTCATTTAATTGGGGTCATTAAACTTGTGTACACATGCCTGTGCTACTATCTGCTGTTAAATACAATGCTTATTATGTAATGTATTGACATTAGGTAAATGATAACATGATAACTATCATACTTATTGACAGTTATAACTCTTCCCATCTGATGTGCTCAGATCACAGAATATGCCTCATAATATCAGAGCATGTTTCAGGTGAAACAGAAAGATGCTATGAGGATCAGGATGCTAACATTCATTCAAAAATTATATTGATTCCTTAAGGTCAAAAATACCATTTCATACATTAAAAAATCACATTTTAATATACTTTTGCCATATAACTTTGCATTCTAATGTACTTCTTTCAGCATCAAAAGTCCAGAGAATCAAAGAAGAAGGAAACTACTCATAGATATTATTCAGACACAAGGATCCAAAGAGGAACCAAAAATTGATATTGATGATGTGTATCGTAAGTAAATTAATTAAAGCCTAAGGTAATCCATTTTGTTCTGGGAGTTGTTCTGCCATTTCAATATTTATAAACAAAGGATGTGTCTGGATATATGCCCTTTTGGTCCCTCAGTCAAATGTATGTGAAATATGTTTTTTATTACTGTCCTAGTTATATTTGATAAGTAATTTACTTTTTCATGAGTTTTGATGCACAATTAACCCCCTGCTGAAACTCAGATTATATCTTAACAAACAAACAAAATAGTCATTATCATAGAAAAAACACCAATGGCAACATGTATGACTTACAAAGAAGAAATAACTAAAGACCCATGAAGAATTAAAAAGAAAATCATATTTTTGAAATATATTTAAGGATTAACGTTTTTTCAAATTTTTGAATCTCCCACCAGTTAAATTTGAAGGGGGAAAAACAAAATGGCTGCCATTTGATGTAAGAAATATCAGAAAAAAAGTTGCTTCACTTTTGGTTTTCACATTGAGCACAGTTTTCCGGTTTAGGTTTTTTTGACTGATTCTGACTCTTCATCACCAAGGTCATGTATAGAGATTATAAAATTGAAACCAACATTTTGTGCTCAGCATGAGTTTGACTGAAATATGTGCAACACCAACACAATTGAAGTGTCAAAACTGGATGCTCAGTAACTTTGAATGACTATAATCCCTTGATTACCCAGATAAACACCAATTCACTTACTGTAGATTGGGTTAATTTGGCGAATTTGGCGAAATTGAAAAATTTGCCAATATAAATCTTCGCCACAATTTAGAATGAATCCCCGGGAATTATCTAGGTTATTTCGTCCAGTGTATTTAGGTCACTTCTAATATGAAAATATGTCTCTCATAAATTGGCTCAGAACTGGTCTGTCACTCATTAATACTCGGGGAAAACTAGAAAGGAAAAGCACGGTATATTAGCAGCATTGATCGAGGTGCAAAATGTAAATGATCTCACAAAAATGTACAAACGTGGTGAATATCGTCAGTGGTCCCATGGGCATGGTGGTCCTCAAAAGAAAAAATGAACATAGCCAAACATGCCCATGTACATGGTAATTCGTAAACAGCCAGTAAGTCTAACATTGTATTAACATTTTTTGCATATCCGCCAAATTAAATAGCCGCCAATGTGCCAAAAATGGCAAAATCGCCAAATTAAGTAGCGCCAAATTAACCCAATCTACAGTATCCAGAAAGAAAGAAAGTAAGCAATGTTTTGGAGGATATTTTTCAAACTTTTTGTATAAATAATTCCTTTATTATTTGCCATTGATTTCATTTCAATTCTGACAAAGTGATATGCACTGTCTTTGATAGAGCTGGCATCGAATAGGATTTTAATGTCGACATGTCGGAGCTCTCGATTGACAACGATATTGACATTGTCGGGTCCAATGATATTCAAAAAATGAAAAAAAAATTGAAGAAAATCCGTCTGAATTTTAGATTTTCTAGGCTTGTAATTAGCAATACGATGCACAATAGTCATCCTCAGTTGTATGTTTTATATTTTAACTTACAGGTAAACCATGTTCAAGTATCAGACTTTGACGAAAAAGCAATAAATAGACATAAAACTATGATTTCTGTTGTTATTTCCGGGCAGCCATTGAAAATAAATCTAGAGGGGCCCCGAGACCTAATTCGAGAGCAGGAAGTCGATCAAAACAAAAAATAAAAATTTAAAAATGTAGGCGGTAAAACTTCACTAAAATAGACCATACTACAGCAGGTAGTAACAAAGATTTTAATTCATAGGGAAATAGCTTATTATGTTGTGAGTTCCGACTGTAGATCAAGAGGCGTTGTGTCGACATGGGTGTCGCAGAGAGCATTCGACTGACAATCGACCATTCCGACATTTGATGCCAGCTCTAGTCTTTGATGCCAATGTTCTTCATTAATTGTGATACAAATTAATATTTTTGTACTCTCAGAAGAAGGATAAGATTTTCAAGTCTAATAAAATGTGTGATTGGGTTGGTTTTTCAGACATTACAATTTTCACTATTTTCTAAGTCGATACCCAGTCTCATCCCCAGACTCATCCTTTAGTTGAAACTTTAAGCAAATGTGAATGGTATAATTCTGAATAAAAGTAACAGACAATGTTCCATAAACCACAGTAATTTAGGTGAATAGGTCTTGCTTTTCATTATTATTGGTCCAAATATGTAAATCGGTAAGTAATCTTACTGACATGATTTAGATAGCGGTTAAAGACCAAAATCCGGTATAAAAGGAGAGTAAATTTTAATTGATTTATAGTGTTTCTCAATAAATGGGCTTTTGTTTGTTTTGAAACTTGTTGTGGTTATTAAGAACATTTGGAGATGACAAAAATGTAATCAGTTTGGTAAAATATTATTCTAATTTTGAATAAGAACATGTCAAAGTTTTTTAAATGCTTCTTAATTATGTTCAGTAGAAAAGTTCAAAATTTGAATCTAACCAATAGCATCATCCACAGCTAGGGTCAAAGATCAGATTTCGGGTCAAGAAGGGTTCAAATAAACAAAAGTAACTTCTACTGCCAGCTGATTGGTCAGCTCTTAATGGGTATGTTGACTTGCTCTATAATTAAAACACCCTTGGTTTCTACTTAACAGAAATTTAGGCCTTTAAGCGCACTGCTTAACCGTGGGCGCTTAACGTGGGGGGAGGCTTATAGGCATCGATGTTTAGTATGCGTTTCACTGAAACTTCACACATATAAAGATATACTCATGTTCTAGTCAAATCGGCATACCTGGTAAATATCGGACCCATGTTTTTCATAAAAAACATTTCATCTCTCCATCATGTCTAATATCATTTTTTTATATGTTATCTCACCAAAAGACAAAATACATGACACAGATATCCTTGAACAAAATTCATGAATTCTGATCGCATAAGGTCAATTAATTTTTGACTTGTCAATTACTTTGTGTTTTTCAATCTTGCCCCTTGTTCTTCCTCACTATGATGTAAATTAATGAGCTCAATATTCCTCTCTGACACATCAATTAACCTCAGTAAAATATAAAGATCAACATTCCATAGCTTGATATGCATTTTTGACTTGTACGGTTTTATATTTTTTGTTTTCAAATGCTGCCCTTTTATGTTCCTCAATATGATGTAAGATAATGCAAAGAAGATCAATTGTATTGATTTATACTGTTTATTTTCAAATAATGTGTAACTGTTAAAAATAGTATCCATTGAAAGGTAGCAGTGCTACTGAGAACTGACCCATTAGTCTCAAAGCAATGAAGTTTTGGTTTGTTTCTCTAAAACACTGCTGATTATCTGCCTATTATACAGATGTTTTTTCTTAATTTTTTTCTCAAAATTTGAACCAGCGTAAAATTTGAATTGACCTTTTTGCAGGCCTTCTGCTGGTATTGAAACATCAGCATTTTATATGATAATTATGTTAATGTAGAACATCTAATTGACAGCACAATCACAGCTCTAGTAATCTTTAAATCATACATGATTGCTCTGATGACATCATCAAACAAAGTCACACTTGAAAGATTCCCAATTTTCTTTCAAAATCATCAACAAGTTGTAAGAATTTCAAATATGACTTAAGATTTGATGTTATGATATGATGTTTGTTTGATGTTCGCCAGTTTATTCAATATTGATATCTTGAATATATTATATAATGTTTTGCAGTTGCTGTCACAAGGCTTTACGAAAACAGTGTGAAACATCAAAAGACAAGGCAACTCAGCCCAACTAAAAAGATGAGGGAAAAGTTGAAAGCCAACAATAGGTCACGGCAGCAGATAGTAAGTGAAGTGCAATTGATAATACTTACTTGAAAAGGCTCTTAAGGCCATAGTCAAAACAACATTTGCAACAATTAAATGATATGACACATTATTAATATACTGATTCTACAGTTTAAATGGTTTAAATTCTCCATAATAGAGTGTGTCAATATGATATCAAGTCACCACTATTTCCATCTTTTTTTGATCTTAACTGAAAGGAAAAGATCTCTTCAATATCTTTAATTAAGTATAAGGTGACTTAGTCTTTAAATAGCTTATCCCATCAAATGAAGTTTAGAGGGATATAGGGATCACATCCATCCGTAGATCCATCCAGGCAATAACTCTAATACAATATGCCTGATTTTGTTAATATTTTGTACGCATGTGCCATGGGGATAGAAGTTTTGATCAAAAAAGATTTTCAAAATGGTGGCCATTTTAGTGTGAATTACTTAAAAGTATATTATACTTTCTTATGACAATTTGACTAGTGAGTGACAATTTTGAATATGGTGGCCATTTTTATTATGTGTGTTATTTTAGGTTTTTTGCTGAATCTGAAAAGTAGTTGATGGTTTTATAAAAAAGAAGCCTTGGCTGTTCAATGGGGTTTGCTACACTTTAGCATTGTTGTTTTCTAGTTCTACTTGAATGAAGAGTAGATTTCAATTATTATGTCATTTTTCTGATTCATTGTTAGTCATTTACTTCTACAATGTATGGCTGTCATTTACATCTACAATGTATGGCTGTCATTTACATCTACAATGTCTGGTTGTCATTTACATCTACAATGTATGGCTGTCATTTACATCTACAATGTATGGCTGTCATTTACATCTACAATGTCTGGTTGTCATTTACATCTACAATGTATGGCTGTCATTTACATCTACAATGTATGGTTGTCATTTACATCTACAATGTATGGCTGTCATTTACATCTACAATGTCTGGTTGTCATTTACATCTACAATGTATGGCTGTCATTTACATCTACAATATATGGTTGTCATTTACATCTACAATGTATGGTTGTCATTTACATCTACAATGTCTGGTTGTCATTTACATCTACAATGTCTGGTTGTCATTTACATCTACAATGTATGGCTGTCATTTACATCTACAATGTCTGGTTGTCATTTACATCTACAATGTATGGTTGTCATTTACATCTACAATGTCTGGTTGTCATTTACCTCTACAATGTATGGTTGTCATTTACATCTACAATGTCTGGTTGTCATTTACATCTACAATGTCTGGTTGTCATTTACATCTACAATGTCTGGTTGTCATTTACATCTACAATGTATGGTTGTCATTAACATTTACAATGTCTGGTTGTCATTTACATCTACAATGTATGGCTGTCATTTACATCTACAATGTCTGGTTGTCATTTACATCTACAATGTATGGTTGTCATTTACATCTACAATGTCTGGTTGTCATTTACATCTACAATGTATGGTTGTCATTTACATCTACAATGTATGGTTGTCATTTACATCTACAATGTATGGTTGTCATTTACATCTACAATATATGGTTGTCATTTACATCTACAATGTATGGTTACACTATAAATGTACTATATTATCAAATATAGGTGGAAATTCTGATATATCAATGTATGACTTTTCATATAATTTGCCAATTTGACCAAGGGTTGATTATGTGGTAAATAAATATAGCTTGTTACATAAAGAGATTCCTGAATATGGTGTTCATTAGGATTAACCATTTCATATAGTGCCTGATTTATAGTTGATGTTTTACATTTCCAGACAAAGGACCAGCGCTTCTCCCAGTTGAGGACTGATGAAGAGAGAGATTTATGGAAAGGCGCCCATAATGAAATAATGTCAGATGAGGAGTTAGATACAGACAGCAGAGTTGTGACACTGAGAAGACCTCGATGGAGGACAGAGGAATTCAATACACTGATAAACACATTAGACTCTAGATTAAAAGACAAAAGAACATCCGTATATAGACGCATAAGAGGAGAAGACTGTGATAGACCGTTACCCAAAAAAGCTCATCTCATTCCCCGTATTGTACAACTATAAAAGTTTTGACAAAATATTCTAAGCAATATAATTTTATTCAGTAACTACTAGTATCTCAAAATAAGCAATAGTATTTTATAAAATGCATATGTCTTGTTCATGGCAATATTACATTATTTATTCTAAGCAATATGATTTTATTCATAACTCTATCTCAAAATAAGCAATAGTATTTTATAAAATGCATATGTCTTGTTCATGGCAGTATTACATTATTTATTCTAAGCGATATGATTTTATTCAGTAACGATCTCAAAATAAGCAATAGTATTTTATAAAATGCATATGTCTTGTTCATGGCAGTATTACATTATTTATTCTAAGCAATATGATTTTATTCATAACTCTATCTCAAAATGAGCAATAGTATTTTATAAAATGCATATGTCTTGTTCATGGCAATATTACATTTTTTATTCTAAGCAATATGATTTTATTCATAACTCTATCTCAAAATAAGCAATAGTATTTTATAAAATGCATATGTCTTGTTCATGGCAGTATTACATTATTTATTCTAAGCGATATGATTTTATTCATAACTCTATCTCAAAATAAGCAATAGTATTTTATAAAATGCATATGTCTTGTTCATGGCAGTATTACATTATTTATTCTAAGCGATATGATTTTATTCATAACTCTATTTCAAAATAAGCAATAGTATTTTATAAAATGCATATGTCTTGTTCATGGCAATATTACATTATTTATTCTAAGCGATATGATTTTATTCATAACTCTATCTCAAAATAAGCAATAGTATTTTATAAAATGCATATGTCTTGATCATGGCAGTATTACATTATTTATTCTAAGCGATATGATTTTATTCATAACTCTATCTCAAAATAAGCAATAGTATTTTATAAAATGCATATGTCTTGATCATGGCAGTATTACATTATTTATTCTAAGCAATATGATTTTATTCATAACTCTATCTCAAAATAAGCAATAGTATTTTATAAAATGCATATGTCTTGATCATGGCAGTGTTACATTATTTATTCTAAGCGATATGATTTTATTCATAACTCTATTTCAAAATAAGCAATAGTATTTTATAAAATGCATATGTCTTGATCATGGCAGTATTACATTATTTATTCTAAGCAATATAATTTTATTCATAACTCTATCTCAAAATAAGCAATAGTATTTTATAAAATGCATATGTCTTGTTCATGGCAGTATTAAATTATTTATTCTAAGCAATATGATTTTATTCATAAATCCATCTCAAATAAGCAATAGTATTTTATAAAATGCATATGTCTTGATCATGGCAGTATTACAGTATTTATTCTAAGCGATATGATTTTATTCATAACTCTATCTCAAAATAAGCAATAGTATTTTATAAAATGCATATGTCTTGATCATGGCAGTATTACATTATTTATTCTAAGCAATATGATTTTATTCATAACTCTATCTCAAAATAAGCAATAGTATTTTATAAAATGCATATGTCTTGATCATGGCAGTGTTACATTATTTATTCTAAGCGATATGATTTTATTCATAACTCTATCTCAAAATAAGCAATAGTATTTTATAAAATGCATATGTCTTGATCATGGCAGTATTACATTATTTATTCTAAGCAATATGATTTTATTCATAACTCTATCTCAAAATAAGCAATAGTATTTTATAAAATGCATATGTCTTGTTCATGGCAGTATTAAATTATTTATTCTAAGCAATATGATTTTATTCATAAATCCATCTCAAATAAGCAATAGTATTTTATAAAATGCATATGTCTTGATCATGGCAGTATTACAGTATTTATTCTAAGCGATATGATTTTATTCATAACTCTATCTCAAAATAAGCAATAGTATTTTATAAAATGCATATGTCTTGATCATGGCAGTATTACAGTATTTATTCTAAGCGATATGATTTTATTCATAACTCTATCTCAAAATAAGCAATAGTATTTTATAAAATGCATATGTCTTGATCATGGCAGTATTACAGTATTTATTCTAAGCGATATGATTTTATTCATAACTCTATCTCAAAATAAGCAATAGTATTTTATAAAATGCATATGTCTTGATCATGGCAGTATTACAGTATTTATTCTAAGCGATATGATTTTATTCATAACTCTATCTCAAAATAAGCAATAGTATTTTATAAAATGCATATGTCTTGTTCATGCCAGTATTACAGTATTTATTCTAAGCGATATGATTTTATTCATAACTCTATCTCAAAATAAGCAATAGTATTTTATAAAATGCATATGTCTTGATCATGGCAGTATTAAATTATTTATTCTAAGCAATATGATTTTATTCATAAATCCATCTCAAATAAGCAATAGTATTTTATAAAATGCATATGTCTTGATCATGGCAGTGTTACATTATTTATTCTAAGCGATATGATTTTATTCATAACTCTATCTCAAAATAAGCAATAGTATTTTATAAAATGCATATGTCTTGATCATGGCAGTATTACAGTATTTATTCTAAGCGATATGATTTTATTCATAACTCTATCTCAAAATAAGCAATAGTATTTTATAAAATGCATATGTCTTGATCATGGCAGTATTACAGTATTTATTCTAAGCGATATGATTTTATTCATAACTCTATCTCAAAATAAGCAATAGTATTTTATAAAATGCATATGTCTTGATCATGGCAGTATTACAGTATTTATTCTAAGCGATATGATTTTATTCATAACTCTATCTCAAAATAAGCAATAGTATTTTATAAAATGCATATGTCTTGTTCATGGCAGTATTAAATTATTTATTCTAAGCAATATGATTTTATTCATAACTCTATTTCAAAATAAGCAATAGTATTTTATAAAATGCATATGTCTTGTTCATGCCAGTATTACAGTATTTATTCTAAGCGATATGATTTTATTCATAACTCTATCTCAAAATAAGCAATAGTATTTTATAAAATGCATATGTCTTGTTCATGCCAGTATTACAGTATTTATTCTAAGCGATATGATTTTATTCATAACTCTATCTCAAAATAAGCAATAGTATTTTATAAAATGCATATGTCTTGATCATGGCAGTATTAAATTATTTATTCTAAGCAATATGATTTTATTCATAAATCCATCTCAAATAAGCAATAGTATTTTATAAAATGCATATGTCTTGATCATGGCAGTGTTACATTATTTATTCTAAGCGATATGATTTTATTCATAACTCTATCTCAAAATAAGCAATAGTATTTTATAAAATGCATATGTCTTGATCATGGCAGTATTACAGTATTTATTCTAAGCGATATGATTTTATTCATAACTCTATCTCAAAATAAGCAATAGTATTTTATAAAATGCATATGTCTTGATCATGGCAGTATTACAGTATTTATTCTAAGCGATATGATTTTATTCATAACTCTATCTCAAAATAAGCAATAGTATTTTATAAAATGCATATGTCTTGATCATGGCAGTATTACAGTATTTATTCTAAGCGATATGATTTTATTCATAACTCTATCTCAAAATAAGCAATAGTATTTTATAAAATGCATATGTCTTGTTCATGGCAGTATTAAATTATTTATTCTAAGCAATATGATTTTATTCATAACTCTATTTCAAAATAAGCAATAGTATTTTATAAAATGCATATGTCTTGTTCATGCCAGTATTACATTAGTTTTCTGAATGTAAATATTTACCTTTGCCGAGTAGAGTTTTAGGGAGATAAGTTGGTAAGATATATCCCTTATCCTGATTTTGAGGTTTCCATATCCAGAACCTCCATATCTCCCGCCATATCTTCCCGCTTCCGGTGCATATCTTCCCGCTTCCGGTAATGCAATAAAATGACTTGATTTGTTTATTTTTACACCTTGTACTATTGAAATGGCCATATGCCCCTGAAAACTCTACTTGGTATAGGATAAAGCAGTTATGTACGGTCGGTTTGGACATGGGGTTCATCCCTCGTGAGATATGCACATCTACCTTTGGTCCCTACGGTCCCTCAGGTAGATATGCATACTCCCTCTGGATAAACCCCATATCCAAAACCTCCCAGTACATAACCCTTATGTATATATTTTATTTATTTTATTATACAAAGAAGAAACTATTCAATCATTCTTTTTTATTCGTTTTTGAGCCAATCCAGGGTGCATATTTCATATATCATTATGATGATGATGATTTATGCTTGTGAAATCCTAGTCCAATAATATAAACAAATGCTTGTAGAGTAGTGATAGTTATCCCAACAAATGAAGTTCAGTAGGGATAAAGTTCAGCAATCCTGAAGATAATTCGAATACTAGTGGACGGGTTTTCTTCATATTTGGTGTAGAGACGTATATTGGTGAATAGTTGTACACAATAGAAAAATTCCAAAATGGCCACCGAATTAAAAATGGCAGAATTATTGATGGGAATTTCAGTTGTATATACAGAGCATCTATCTATAAAGGAGAACCCCCGATAAGGAGAGCTTTTTAGAAGGACACAACTATTTTTTATTATTCGGGAAGTGATCATCATGAAATTTTAGATACTTTGTGAAATGAGGTGAATTTATACATCCTGAATTATTTTCTTCGAATTATTTAAACGTGCGTGTAAAGAATGGTTTTTGTGAAGCGATAAAATTCAATTTTCCATATTTAGCCGCTTCATTTCGGTTAATTCAAAAACTTTCCCATTACTGTACTAGCAAAATAGAATGTGGCTAAGTAACATAATGAAGCAAAATAAGTTTTCGTAAAGAAATCGATGGGCACTCCACCAGAAATATATTTTAAGAATTTTTTACGAATTGGTTTCATTATTCCGTCATTCTCATGAGTGGGAAAGGTCTAAAAAACCTATTTCTAGGGAATCGCCCATTGAATTCTTTTTATTTTCTAAGAGTTCAGATAAATAGGTATCTTACAACTGTGACACTTTGTTCCTATCCCATCAGGCCATACATGGATTTTAACCACAAATAGTCTAACCTTAAAAAGCGAGTTCATTGCCTTGCAAAAAAATGTTCTTAAAAAAGCAATTTTTATATCACACAAGTTGTTTTGGGAATATCTAAGATCACCTAATATGTAAGATCATCTCTGATATAGTGTTTAACTTCCATGATGATCAGATCCAGAATAAAAAAGCAATGTCCTTCTAAAAAAGGTCTCCTTATCGGGGGTTCTCCTTTCATATATATTATAAGTTTTTCACTGTTATAGTGATTTGGAAAATGGAAATTTGCATTGATTATGAGATCTTTTTAAAATGCAGCTTTATTATACACAGATAAAAGGTAATTAAGAGGAGATTGCAAATATTGTATTAGTTTTGTAATTTAGGCCTCGTTGAATTCAAAATGGCCACATTATGTTAGATTTCACAACAATTTACTGATCCCTATGGCTATATAATTCTCAAATTGAAGGAAGTTTAGGCTAGGTCATTACTATGGTATTGTCTTTCAGATTGGTGCCTCAGAATATTCAGGATTGCTGCTAACAGGAATTTGCTTTTTTTTAGATGTAACTGATGTATAGCTTTATTATACTCAAATGAAAGGCAAATGAGGGTAGTTTGCAAATATTGTATATTTGTAATTTTGGCCATGTAAAATTTTAACTGAACTCCAATTAAGGCAATACTACTGTATTAACAAATTAAGGGCAGATCACTATTTTCCTGCTAATTGTTTCATGACTTGTGCCTCAGAAAATTTAGATCGTCTTTGTTAATTGTTGTTTTAGACTCTTACATGGTCAGCCAAATGCTTTTAAAATTTGTAAAAATTCTGACATATCTCTAACATTTCCAATGTATATATGTTTAGTGTTCGCTGGGATTTACTACTCGGTGGAGTTGCCATTTTTTAACTTTAGAAGTATTAGTTAGAAGTTTAACAGATAGAAGTTTCATGTATTAGTTTTTTCTATGTCCTCACACATGGGCATTTTGTAAAGTGTATTTTAGTTTATGACTTTTGTAAACTCTCTTGCCTTTTATTGCTCAATTTACAATAAATTAACGGAAATGCATACAACTGTCTTTGTAATAAATATATTTATAGAGGATATAATATCGCCATATTAACAGATGTAAAAATATGCAGCTA
>CAIIXF020000010.1:29294327-29311327 GCA_903813345.2 Owenia fusiformis | reverse complement strand
AACGGCGCCCTTTTCAATCCCATCATGCATGTCTTACCTCAAATATATACGTTTTCTGATTAGTGAATTTCTACTTGGGAATGCACCTAATTAGTTTTGACATACAGCTCAATTCATTATCAAAGAAATTGTGATCGAGCTAATTTGTGCGTCCCGCGGTTAGCTAACAGCAATCAAAATTATATGTACACCCCAGCAATAGTTTGGCGATTGATAAATGAGAAATACGTTTTTATATATGAAGTGACTATAGGATTGATAAACCTGGTAACACGAAACTACATCATATCCCATTGTCTTTGTGTACAGAAATATAAAACAGTTTTATATGTCTTTATTGTAACCTCAGGATTGTATGTTACATTTGTAAAGTGAAAATCAAAATACAATCATTCAATTTGTCACTAGCGGTAATTTAGAAGATGTACAATGTATTATGATTGGTATCAAACCCAGGGGCTCCAAGGGGGAAAAATGAAACATTTATTCAAAGTTGATGAGGTCCCCGAAGAGGTCTCGCAAAAGCAATGTAATATTTGACATTTATTATTTAGAAATAACATAGTGTTACTACTTGGTGTTACTACAGCTGTACCATCGATTCTGCGAATAAGGTACGAATGAAATTGTGGTTCAATTGTTTTAAGGGATCGAGTCCCTCTGAGCAATGTTACACTCCCGGGGTTACAATTCACATTCAATTTTCAACATTTGCAAAAGCAAAAGGGGAACGCCGCATTTGCAAAAGTATTGATATTATCATTTTTCTCATGCGTCGGACAAGAATATAGTCTGGTTCCAGTGAAGATAACCCACTGACGCGGGCGGTCCTGATAAAATCAGAGGGGCAAACCGATGAAAGACAGACAATTACAAATGAACGGGTATTTTGAAAAAAGTACTGGCGAATGGACACCTTTTCTATAATTTATTTTAACATTTGTTTTTAAAAGGATACATTATTTTCCAATATCATACATCCCTCTATATGTTTGGCAGCCTCAACTCCAAAACGGGTTCCTTTATTTTCTGCACCTACGAACTGTCCCAATATTTTCGAAGAAGATACCAATTTTGTGTTCAATAAAGTTAAATTCAATTTTCTATTTATTAACTTATATTTTTGTTAGAACTTCGGATGGATGCATGTTCTGCACTTTACATGATTTGTTGCAATTTCCTACTTATTGTAAATGGCAAAACTTAGAAAAGTGAGGAATTGGACATCTGCAGCCCTGGAAATATTTTTTTCTCTTTACAATTCAAACATGAAAGGCGTTACCACGTAGCCCAATAGAAAGGGCTAAAGGTTGCTTTTGCGCAGGCGAATGTGCTACTGAAATTAAACACTTGTATTTATTGTTTCACAACTATTTCTATAGTTACTTTGACGTAATGTTACGAAATAGATTATGTAGGCTTTTCTCATTCTGTAAGATGTTTTCTATTTTAAACAGGTGTCCTGAATGTCATACGTTAAGCTACATATGATAATTTTGTACCAAGGAACATAATCTAGTCGGGATTTAAAAACGCCTCTGGTTTGGATTTTTGGTTTAAATGAAGCTGTATACAATTTATTCATTTAGTCCCTCGCTTTTTAACCTTGGCGGAATAACACAGGCAGCCAGGATTAAATCAAATGACATAAAGAAACGATCGCACGTAATCAGATCTCATCATTTTTACTTCAAATTAATAAAGTGGGGCATTGTACATTTAAGGACAGATTTCGAAGCATGTCTTTCATGGGATTAGTTGTGAGTGCTCGGCAGTGTTCGCCATGTGTGGTAAAAAAAACCTTAAAATGAAGGATAACGTTTTCTGCATCGGGTCCGTCACAAAGCTCGAACATTCTTAACGATATGTTATTCGAGAATACAATGTACCATCAGAGTTTGTGAATTGTTGATAGAAATTTGTGTTTACAGAGAAACATCTCTCAAGCAGATATTCCAAGACGCAATTTCGCATGAATCTGAAAATATCTCCAAAGTGCAAGAAAATAATGCAGTGAATGCATCAGTTAAAAACATTAAAAATAGTTTTCATAGCATACCGTTAATCGAGTGATTGAGTGATCATAACTAATATATTTCAGAAAATAAACATATTAACGAACAAATAGTTCAGACTACCTTACTTTAATGAAGTAGACGGAACTTCAAAAACGGTTAGAATCTGTACTTCTATATCGTTCCTCATTGTTGGTGGTCCAGGATATGTTCAGCAGAAACCTTATGCTGATCGGGAAGGGGGGGGGAGGATATTTCGGGTGGTCAACGATTGTGTTGTGTGGTTGCCCGGTTGATTGTTGTCTCTATTTAGAGAAGCTTAATTGGATATACTGATATCACAGTTTCATAGATTGTGTTTTGATTGTTTGATTTAATCGAGTATAATTAATTGAGTATTTGGTTAAGCCTAGTTGTGTTTATCTTGTTGGCTGTATTGTGTTGGTTTATAATTGGGTTGTGCTCGATTGTGTTGTAGCAGTTTGACATCGCAGTCGGAATTGTGGTTCTTTGTCTGGTTGAACCTGGTTGTTATGTGTTTTGGCGCATTGGGTTACGTAAGTTTTATAATGGCTATTACACCCCAGTCACATTTGTCGCACGGCGGCCGCAAGTCGACCGCAGATCAATTAAATCGGTGAATTTCTGCGGCGAGCGTAGAAAAACTACAGGCCGCAGGGAAGGCGTAGAAATTTTAACTCGGAGTTATAATATTTGTTCATTTCTGAGGTCCCCGTAGAAATCAACTGGCTCAACAAGATTGAATCATAATTTGTTCATGTTTCACGATCTCTTTTCATTGATATTACATCCTAGCACTATGACATTTATAAATTGTCCCGATGTAAATAAAATGAAAAAGTATTATTTATCAACAGAAATTTAAAATTCACAGTGCGGCTGCCGTGGGAAATGTGACTGCAAAAGTATGAGAGCGCACATTTCCCACGGCAGCCGCACGGTGAATTTTAAATTTCTATTGATAAATAATAGTTTTTTTCATTTTATTTACATCAGGACAATTTATAAATGTTATTCAAAGTGCTAGGATGTAATATCAAATGAAAAGTGATCGTGAAACATTGACAAATAATGATTCAATCTTGTTGAGCCAGTTGATTTCTACGGGGACCTCAGAAATGAACAAATATTATAACTCCGAGTTATAATTTCTACGCCTTCCCTGCGGCCTGTAAAAATCTGCATACGCCGTACGGAGGCCGCAAGGCGAGCGTAGTTTTTCTACGCTCGCCGCAGAAATTCACCGATTTAATTGTTCTGCGGTCGACTTGCGGCCGCCGTGCGTCAAATGTGACTGGGGTGTTAGCGCAATCAGATGTCCCTTTGATAGTTCATCTTTTTCAAGAAAGCAACAAACTTGGCACAGTTGTAGAAACATATGATCTGAATGAAAAATGATTTCGGGGCAAGTGATCCGGGTTGGTCTTCATGGATTTTAAGCCTCCGACCCCACCCCTAACAGGCGGGGAGGGGGTACATTATAATAAAATAAATAAAAATAGTTTTAAAGTATATTTCTTTCAATTTCTTTATTTGGTGATTGCTTTGAGCCTTGAAATTGAAAAAAAACTATTTTAGAAGTGGTGTTTAGGAAAAAAAATACATTTAAATCCAATTATGTAGCGTGAATTCATCTTTCAAAGGGTCAAATATGGGACATCAAGTACTGTATTTCAAGAATGTGATGTCTGATCATCCTGAAAAGAATCATACTAATGGAAGTAAAGGTGTTAATCACTCATATGATATATGTGTAGCTCATGTATTTTTTGAGAAATAAATTATCGAAATTTGGATTTTTAAGCCCTTGCGGCCGAAGGGTAGCCTTATTTTACCTTAATAATTTTTAAGATATGCAATGTTTGGGTCTCATATGAATTCAAAATGTTGCATTAAGTCATGTTTTGTCATATTATTCCTAATTAGATGAAAAGAAATTATTAAAAATTAAAAAAAATTAAATTTTCATTTTCGGTTCTAAAGGGCCAGGGGTAACCATATTTTACCCTAATAATTTCCCAGATATGTAGTATATGCATCTCAAATTAGCTCGAGATGGTGCATATAGTTCTGTTTTATCATACTTTTTCCAATAAGATGTAGAGAAATGATCGGATATATCTAAAAAATCAAAGTTTCACCTAAGCTTTTGATGGCCCTGAGATAACCTTATTTTAGCTTAATAATTTTCTGAATATGAGACATATTCACCTCAAATGAGCTTAAAATGGTATATTTAGTCATGTTTTATCACATCATTCCCAAGGAGTGAAAAAATGATTGGAAATTTTACATCATTTCATATTACACCCCCAATTCGCAACACCTTCTTGCAGCGCTGTAAATCGCTGTAATCATTACTGAACAGTGCAGTCAGAGTACTGCACTGTATAGCAATGTACAGGATGTTTCATAATGACGGTCCCCCCATCCACAGTCAATCCCAGATCCTATGGCCCCATAAGTTATGTACCATAATAAAGCTAATTCAATTCTGGACTTATATGCCAAATATTAGCATGCTTGGCCTTTGGGAACATAATTTGTGAAATTATATTTGATAGTCACTATCCCCTCAATTTGCATGATTTCTGGCTACTATTCCTGGTAGATTTAAAGAGAGGAGCCGATCGCTATATACTCAGTTGTATCATCTAGTGCTCTCTGGGCATTTCTTTGAAATATTCAATACTTTTGTCTTTCAAATATAATAAATATATCCTCAGCATTCACCAAATGATAGAAGTTGTACATTACTATAGCTAATAGTGTATTGAGGCGTGATAGTCATAACTGTTTGCAGGGCACATGGATTATTTTGGAAAAATGTAGCTTTCAGGTTCTATCCTAAAGGTAAAATGGGTACCTTTTGCAGTGATATGTAACAAGTTGTAAAAACTGTTGAGCTTAATCGAAGTTGTTTAAATAAGTCCAGAACTGAACAAGCTTTCATATGATGTATAACATATTGGGGTATGCTATTTAGGATTGGTGGTTGATGGGGAGACAGTCATTATGCTATTCTAACACCATCTGTTTTGAACAGCTTAGTACAGTACTGTTTAACAGCTCAGTACTGTTTTAGAAAACAGCTGTTTACAGTACTGTTTTTACAGCGCTGTTTATGAAACCATGCTGTTTGATGCGGTTTGAGATTGGTAGTGCAGTTTATGATGTGTGAGAGATTTTACCGTAAAAATTTAGATAATGATATATCATATTGTCTACTCAAATGAGCTCAAAATAGTGAATATAGTCTAGTTTTGTCATATTATTCCAAATGAGATATACAGGGTGGTCCAAAAAAACGGGACACTCATATTTGAAAAATAAATAATGATTTTCTTGATGAAAACATGTCTTATTATATACCAATAGATAGGGAACTTACTCATCTTTAACTTGATTGGTATATCAAAAGTTCAAATTTATTATAATGTCTGTCAACCAGTGTCCATAATATAAATGATGTCATTTTCGTTTCAAAACGGGTTTTCCAAAACTTGCAAAAAACAATTTTTATTGTCAACTTTATTTACATAAACAGACGTTCAATATGCCGACCATTTTGATCAATTGAACCCCTTAATTTTGGCCTTAACTGGTCAATAGCATCATTAATATGCTGTTAAGACAATGAATTTCACTTCTCAATAATTCTGTCCTTCGGGGACTGAATAGATGTAAAGGATTTATGGTTCACTAATACTGTTAGTTCTCTCCATACATGGTAGTAGTTTTGGAAAACCCGTTTTGAAACGAAAATGACGTCATTCATATTATGGACGCTGGTTGATAGACATTATAATAAATTTGAACTTATGATATACCAAATTAAAGATGAGTAAATTCCCTATCCATTGGTATATAATATGAAATGTTTTCGTCAAGAAAATCAATATTCGAGCCAGGCCACGGGAAAAGGGGTCTTATCACAGATTTTTTCAATATTCTGATTTTTTGTTTATCTTAGACAGCATAGAGACCTTTCAAATGGGCCATGGCTTATGTCTTAACAATTTTGCCTTACATAAATGGACCAAAAAGTCGGATTTGAATTTAGCACATTTTCCTCTAAATCTTGGGCACAGTTTTGGCTCTGTAGCACAATTCTTATTTTTGTGATAAGACCGGTTTTCCTATTGCCAGGCTAATTTATTTTTGAAATAAGAGTGTCCCATTTTTGGACCACCCTGTACAATAATGATTTACAATTATAAAAAAAATGAACCTCAACATCCATTTATTCCTTTGTAGTACTAATGGTCCAGTTTATACTTGTACCAGTAGTAGCGTTGTTAAGATTCTGTTTAAAATCATTTGATAATATAATCCAAATCTATAAAACCTAATCAAAGGGGTCACAATTTATGGATTCTGACAGGCTCTAATACAGCTACATTGCTCAGAGCAAATCAGATCGGCTTTCAAACATTTGCATCTGTTCTCTCGACACAGGTATCTTTCTCATCACCTACATTTTATGTTGTGGCCTCAGTACTATCAGCAGTGGGAGTAGTCCAGCCACATTCATGTGGTGATAGAAACTGTGGGTAAAAATGCATCAGAATGAATAAGGACTCCAGGACTGCAATGTCTTTTACTTTTAGGGTATCAAAAAAGATTTAAAGCTTAAGAATACTTGCATAACCTCTGGGTACACCTTCTATTCCTGAAAATCAGTTGACGTAAGAGTAGTAGCAGAATGCATCTAGTGATTGTATAAAAAAAATGGTAAGGGCTAAACTTTGGTTATGGCCAAGTGGCCTTGAAATATCTAAGGCAGGTCGTACATACTGTAGGAATTTCCCATCACCATAGGTCATATGCAATCCAAATTGACATTTTCAGCAAGTTACTGCCAGTTTAAACCACATCAAAAACAACTGTATTGACTGTGATTGTTATTAGGGCATGATGGAAGCAGTCTTTGGCATGCTTCTTCATACATGTACGACTGAAAGGTGATGGCAGTTACTTCACTATCAGGCTAAGATATTTCATTACCTCATTGTGAGGTCACTATCTTCTTGCCATCTTCCTCCAGGGTTTCAGTTTTGATGTCTGGAAGGAAAACAGCTCCCTCTTATTCCAACTATCTTAGGAAATGTTGCCAATTCCACAGAAGAAAATTACTAGGATATACTTTCCTCACTGTTCCAGTTTTGTGCTGCTTGTATCTATGCTCATTAACATCAAAGTTGAATGACTAAGCAACATAAGTAGATCCCAAAATAATAGACAGGGCACGTATAGTTAAACATGCTAACAGTGAAATATAAAGAAAATTTGGTGATTATGCAAATATGATATTACCGATATCTTGTGCAAGGGAAAAATTTTGTTTAGGTCTAGGCCATGGGTGCGGTGGTGTACATCCCTTGCTTGGATCAAAGCTGTACTGGTCATTCTCCTATCCAACTCTGACTTATGGTTGTGCAGTTATACCTATTATATATTATATTATTCACTGTACTGTATCTGTTTTTGTATTTGTTTTTGTATGTCAATCAAACATAAGTGTCTGCCTCTGGTATGGCATTGGCCAAATAACTACCTAATCATCATCTTTGTTAATCCGGTAGCTCCCAGCTGGGACTGGACTTACAGTACCCTTTGCATTCATTCGACTTTCCTTCTCAAAAAAGAGCTTCGTCTTCGCTCTTTCAGTTTTCAATAAATCTCTGAACTCACCGCGCTAATCAGAGTTTGTTGTCGAAATAAGGACAGCTTCCTATATGGTCATTTTCTCTGAGGATATCATTATTGTGCATGCATTTAGCACTTGTTCCTTCAAGCTCGCTGATTGGTTGAGATAGGTCAGCATGGTTGGTGTGAAATGCTTTATAACCCAAGCTGCCAATGGCATTGTTCGTGGGGGCGGGGCTGCTAAACTCACTCCATCTCTTGGTTCTACGTTATCGTGGTAAAATATGATAAAATCACCCCTGACCTGTCAAAAGCTAATATGAAAATGTCATTTTTTAAATTTCCATTATTTTTTAGTCTCCTAAGGAATAATATGACAAGACAAGAGTATATTACACAATTTTAAGCTCATTTGAGATGCATGCGTCTCATAATTATGAAAATTTCAAGGTTAAATACCCCCAAGCCATCATAAGCTAAAATGAAAATTTCAGATCTTAAGAAATGTCCAATCATTTTCTACATCTTATTGGAGGTATTATGATTAAACAGGACTATATGCACCATCTAGAGCTAATTTGAGATACATATATTACAAAACTTGAAAGTTACTACGGTAAAATATGATTAACCCTGGTCCTTTAGAAGCGATAATGAAAAAAAAAATTTTGAAAATTTCCAATCATTTTTCAATTTAATTAGGAATAATATGATAATACGAGACTTAATTCACCATTTTGAGGTCATATGAGATCCATACATTACATATCTTCAAAATTATTAAGGTAGAATAAGGTTACCCCTAGGCCGCAAGGGCTTAAAAATTCAAATTTTGATAATTTTTATCCCGAAAAATACATGAGCTACCCCAGTCATATTTTTTATATGTGATGAACACCTATACCCCTATTAGTATGAATTTTTCCAGAATGATCAGACATCACATTCTTGAAATACAGTACTTGATGTCCCATATTTGACCCCTTAAAAGATGAATTCACGCTAGATAATTGGGTCAAAATGTATTTTCCTCACTAAACACCACTTTTGCAATTGGTTTGTCTCAATTATAAGGCTCGAAGCAATCAACAAAATGAAGTCATTTAAAAAATTACTTCAAAACCATTTTTATTTATTTTTTATTATGTACCCCCTCCCCGCCTGATAGGGGTGGGGGTCAGAGACTAAAAAATCCACGAAGACCACCCCAGATCACTTGCCACGAAATCATTTTCCACTCAGATCAAGTGTTTCTACAACTGTGCCAAGCTTGTTGCTTTCCTGGAAAGATGAACTATAAAGGGTTCATTTCTGGACATCTGACTGCGCTATATTATATTGGTCGGGTAGCAGGTTGTGCCAATTCCGGTGAGGTATTTGACTGTGTCCATCTGTGTGACTAGTGTTATCTCAAGTTGGATGAGGATTTGTTGTGTATATTGGTATGTTAGAGGTTGTATATTGTTGGTTGTGCCTAATTGTGTTGTGTCAGTTAGTTTGACAGTCGGTTTTCTTTAAGTGTTTTTGTCTTTGTCCCATTGCGTCATGCTAATTTTATAATGGATTGTGTTCTGTTGTTGTCATGCAGCGCTGGTTGGGTAGCAGGTTGTGCCAAGTCGGATGAGGTATCTGGTTGTGTCTGATTTTGTTATTTAGTTGGCGTTGTTTACAGTTAAAGAAGGTTTTTATCGCACCTAAAAAAAGGTATGATATTGCCGTCAGCTTAACGGGAGGACGGCGTGCGGTTGAGGTCTCATGCACTTTCTTGTTATCACGATTCCAGGAAAATCATAAGATAGATTTACTTTAAATTTCACACATATTACATGGTAAGAAGTTCTTGAGCTGATTAACCTTTCGGCGGCCATCTTGCATTCTGGTTGTCAACTTGGAAGTTTTTAGATATACAGTCAATGGTGTATATTTTTATGTTAAGTCAATACACACTTAGTGCAATCTTAATATTCTCAAAAGAAAATTCTACCTACAGTATAACAAAATTGTTTACGTATTTTGTAGCATAATGGAGTCACTGCATTTATGACCACTATCTAAGCCTATCTGAGTTATGACTCATAAAATTAAATATTCTACAAAGTATACTTTTCACTGAATTAGTTAGTGTAAACCTAGAAATCGTTTATTTTGAAAGTGATTAAATAAAATTAATAAATGACCCTCTTTGGGATGAAAAAGGTTAATGCCTATTTTTGCATTACCAAAAATTCGAATGGAGGTGGAATTTTAAAAGCTTAGACTACCGACGAATTGGAACCTGAGAGCAAACGAGGCCATCTATTTGACACTAGTTCGCAATACCATGGGCTTTCAACTAGTGAAAGCCCATGGCAATAATAATAGCCGCAGATTGAGATGCCTTCAAAATTACGTACTTCAAAAAACGTACTGCGAAACAAAAATTATCGAAATACCGTATTCGCAAACGTAATGAAATATACGAATACGGGTACGTTTCAGCTAACCCAAGAGGTGGGGAACCCCAAAGGCTTAGACGATACCAGACATAATTACGTATTTTGCTTGCCACCTTCCTATGACATTGTTTAAATTCTCCAGAAATGAACATTGGCCTAATATTATTCGAATCATATAAAAATTCTGAGGCTGCCATTTTTGTAGATTTTGACCATCAGAAACAAATTTACATTATAATTAAGCGTATGTCATCTTTAAACTCTGAGATTATTCCCGGGGGTTTCACTCCAATATCCCCCTATTTGGTTAACCTGTTGTGCGAAACCTCTTCATTATATCTATGATTCTGTTCCCAGAATTGACCATTTATCCAGTTCGCGAAACTGCGTTTAGTAGATTCGTTCATAATGCCGGGACTCCTTAAGATTCGGCGGCGATTTAAATATAGCGGCTATTTACTTCTTAAAACTAGTCTTTCTTAGAAGAACTAAGAAAGACTAGTTTTAATGAACGCATGTCCTTTAAATAACAAAGATTCCAAAGCTATTTAGAAATTCCTCTAACCCTTAGTAGATTTGTTCGGATTTGGCGGCGTTTTAAATATCGCGGTTATGACCAGGTTACTCAGATGAACTAAGAATGACCAGTTTTGATGAAGGCAGATATTTGCTATATTGGAACTTTTAATAAATCTTGGCAGGTTATTATTTAATGTCAATTTTTGTAATGAACAAAGTGCTTGTTGAATTTGTAGCTATTTATAGAGTTCTATATACATTACACTTAGTTTTTTTAGTTTCTAAACGTATCATTCAACTATGCCATAAAGGAGATTGAAGATCCGTCTAAATGTATATTTCCTAAATGTATTTTCATTGCATGTTTTACTGATCTTTAAACTGCTTTTGAATATTTTTAACTTAATGAAAATATATACGGTAACAAAATTAATTAAATACATGCTGTGTTTTGAACTTTTTTTTGTAAAATTGTCCTTCCCTGCCGTGGGAAGCCACGCCTTCTCCATCTCCATCTCCACCTCCGGGACGCTAAGCAAACTGTATACGTCATTCTCATAAAGTTTAATTGATTTATCTTTCTAGAGTATTGGATTCCGTATTATTTGATTTCGGTGTAATAATGGGTTTTCGAGTATTGGGGTTCGAACAAGGGCAGCAATACTTCATATTATATTATGTTGAGGACGGGGGTTCGTCCAGATGAAACACACAATGGAAGATCATACCGCCGTATTCTGCATATGTGCTTGAATTCTGCTCCAAGTCAAATAAACGAATGCGTTCATAGCGTACTAATTGTACTTATATACTGTATACGTAAATCATGAAATTAACGGGCATATCAGGAGTTCTACGATTGTTCACCGTATTTAGCTATACGCCTATTTTTGTTATCATCCCACTGGCGGATCCAGATCCATCTTGCGCCCCCCCGCCTTTTTGTAGGAGCCCAAAAATCGTTTTGCTCGAAAGTTACATATGGCCTCAAAAATGATTCTCTTTGGGCATGATTTGGCATTTTAGGCCAAATTTTCAAAAATGGGGTTTAAATTTTCATCTGGATCCGCCAGTGTTGTCAAAGTTGTTAAATTCAAAAAGGCCAAATAATTGCAATATTGAATGTGCAACTTATCACAGTACACCTCTCCCGACGAGTGACACGTGTTGTTAAAAACTATCCAATCCTACACAAAGAACGCATGCATAATACAACAAAATGCTGGGATCGAAATTGTATCGTAGTGTAAGCCAATTTACTGACTGAATTACTCAGTTGGAGTAACAATTCCCGGGGAAACTTTCCCGGGAACAGATAACTATTCCCTCTATTGACTAAACTAGGTACTATAGTTCACTCCACCTTTTGAAAATAACTAACTCATATTCATATATATACTATTGATGTGGTGGCCATACTAAAACAGGTGAACGCAGAACAATTAAAAAAATAAAAATCGGGACCGTCACAAAGCTGGGAGATTTTTTATGTTCTCTTTAAAAGTTAATCACTGTTTGAAAAAAATGTGATGAAAGAGGGATATTCTTCAGGAGTAAAATCAGTAAATCAAAGCTCAGAGGACATTTTTTAATCTGCATTAATACTTGACTGAACTTTTTATGTGCCCAGCATAATTTGATTCAACTCGTAAGGCATTCTAGTTCATAAAAGGACGAGGTAAGGTCAGAACCCAGACCCAAAGGAAAACAATTTCGGACGATCCAGATACAAACATTATCTTACTTAAATGTAAATATATGAACAGTGTCGTCCCTAGAACACTTTGCCAGTATCATGATGTTCCCAATTTTTACAAAACCATGCAGTATTCACCATTCCGAGCACTTTTGTATGATTTTTAGCCAAAATTGTGAAAAAAAGCCAAAGCTCGTATATTGGAGAGGTATCTCTGGCCATGGATATGTTTCTAAAACGTTACATGTATTTGTGTTGTCCCCAGATGTGGTCAAACGTACACAGTTTTGCATTATTGAACATGACCATTGCAAATATCATTCTAGGGAGAACAATCCTTATCAATTATTGTGAACATACACAGGAAAAGAGCAAGTTACAAATATTGTCTTACCATCCCGTGCATCATCAATTGTCACCTATTAATTTCAATAGTCAGAGGCATTTAAAGACAATTAGTGAATTTAGGATTCTTATTTACGCAAAAAAATCGATCATATATCGGCTAAAGATGATTGATCATCAAAATCTTCATCAACAGTGCAACGGAATCTGATAATTGAAATGAATTAAAAGCATTTCTAAATGTAATCTTATGTGTACATTTCAAATATGATGATACATTAGTGAATTATAAAATAATCAATAATGCATTTGTTTTGTATTGTTGCTGGGTGAGGATCTGTAATTGATGTTTTTCAAATACTTGACCCTTGCAAAAAGTTTCAGTAGAAATATGTTATTTTAGTGATTTTGTATGTTTTAGGTGACTTTGTAGAAAATATTTTGCAATGTGTGAAAATAATTTAAGCACAAGAATCAATGCATTGTGGAATGACAAATCCTTTCAAGCGTTGTGTCCTAAAATTGACATTTAGTAGATGGGTTAACTCCATTTGGACTTCATTGTGTGATGCAAATGTCCCATTTGGCAAGGAAGTACCTTAGGGCAATAGAAAAAAATTTATCCAAAGACTCAAGCTATTTGTCGCTTTATATTGGAAATATACACATTTTTCAAAATGGCCGCCAAAAATACATCAGAGACAATATCTTTGCTCCTTTGCATGCTACAATTATAAGATTGGTGTCAAAAAATACAGTGATGTAGTCGTAGAATCTATTTTATTAGATCTTGAGTTTTGAAAATCAAGAACTTCCACTTTAAATTCAAAATATACGCGTTTTTCAAAATGACTGCCAGAAATATAACAAAGAAGGTATTTCACCTTACGAATACTTACAAATTAAGATATCTCACCTTACAAAATGTCCCCTTTTGGCATGGCAATACCTTAGGGCAATAGAAACAAATGTATCCAAAGACACAAGCTAGATAGCGCTTTATAATGGAAATATACACATTTTTCAAAATGGCCGCCAAAATACATCAGAGACAATAGTTTTCATTCTGTGCATGCTACAATTATAAGAGTGATGTCAAAAAATACATTAATGTAGTTGTAGAATCTATTCAATTGGGTTTCAAGTCTTGTAAACACTTGCACTTTATATTCAAAATATAGGCATTTTTCAAAATGGCTGCCAGAAATATAACAAAGAAGATATCTTCGCTTCTAAGCATGCTACAATGATGAGAGTGGTGTCAAAGTATACATTATTTTGGTTTGTAGAATCCATTTAAATAGGTTTTTCATAATAAGAATTTTCACTTTATTGGAAATTATGTTTCTAAAAATGGCCACGGGAAATATAACAATGATTATACCTTCACATCAGTGCATGCCACACTGATACGATTGGTGTCAACATTTTATATTTATGGGGTAGGAGGATTAATTTCATTAGGTCTTGTGAGATTATAGTTTTCACTTTATATTGGAATATATGCAACTGAAAATATAACAAAGATTGTATCTTTGCTAACAAAGATTTTACCCTTACTAACAATGATTGTATCTTTGCTAACAAAAATTGTATCTTTGCTAAAAGTTTATTTGCTTCTGGGCATAATATTTCATAAAATTGGCTTCAAAATATACCTTTTTGGAATATAAAATCTATTTGATTACTCAGATGCAAGTAGGTAGTTATTATACCATTTCTCCATCAGGTGGTTAATTCGGGTGAAATACCATTGCAGGATATTACAAAGTTCCCTTAAACTTCACTTTTTGTGTTTTACAACATGGGGACTATGGGGAATCTCCCTGACCTAAATTTCACATTTTCGAAAAAAATTCAATTTTAAAGTTGATGGACTCATTTCAAAACCACATTTATTGATGTATTTTTTCACGATGATTCCAAATTCAACATCAGTTCGACTGAAATTTGAATTTTTAATGACAAAAATAAAGATTGTTACTACTAGCATCTAGTTAATTGGATTATGAGCCTTAAAAATAATCGTTTTCGCCTTAACACAGCAAATGTGTATTTATCTTTCATTGTTCTTTTTACTCAAATTCATCAGAAAGCCCAGAGTCTCTTTAATAACTTGCATTAAACATACATCTGCAATGACAGTGCAACTTTAGTTGTTGCAATGCAACATACATAAGAGAGAAATGTGAAAAACGCAGGACAAACATATATATGTACCTATAGTTAGAAAGGGCCAGAAACCTTCTGGCAAGAGAAAATCTTGAAGATCGGAATAGATTTCAAGGGCTTCATATTATGACAGTATTGCAGAACCCTATTCATCTCCTCTGACCAAATCATGGACGATTTCTCTCTTTACCAAGTCTTCCACTAATCCAACCAACAAAGTATTAAGCTTGTTGTTGATCGGCAACCAATTTGAAAAAGACATGTATGTATACACAGAACTGAATATTGCCATACTGAGAAAAATATTCTTATTTTCTCATTTGAACATTTAAAAGATTAAGATTTTAAACGGTGATATGTCTTTCACCATGAGTACTTTCTGGCCATAAATACAGTGCTTACTATTAAAAAAACAATGTGTTTTATTTCAAGTGAAGTCCCCATGATTGTAAAATATGAATCCAACTTTCTGAAAAATTACGGATTAGGATCCCACCTTGGCACTTTTTTATGTTAAGCTTATTTTGTAAAAATATGATCTTGTTTTTCTTTATTAAAACATATCAAAAGTTTCTTCACTTTATATAAAAAATTACTTAAAAGAGGCGGCATTTGAAATGTGCTGAAGTTGAAAACCACATCTCCCATGCAATCCATTGTTTTCAGCATAGTTTCCGTCATCGCAAATTTAAATTCAAAACTACACTTTCAAACTATTCTGATTTTGAAGAAGAATTTCTTCTGATTTAAACATTTTGATGACCATTTAGTCAATGCTAAAAATCACATTAAGACAATAACAATTTGAGATCTAAGTTAATATAATGTAACCATACCCTGACGACATAAGTATTAGCTAATCAACTCCTCTGGGACATTTTGAATTTTCTGAGGCATTAATCATAAAATTAACACCATCTTCAATTTAGTTGAGTACATATGGCCATACTTTGAAGGAATCTGAAAATAATTGCAAAATCATACATAAGACAGACGATGGACTGACAGACTGACGGACAGAGGGCTTCACCATATCCCCACTGAACTTTCTTCGTTGGGAAAATAAAGACTATAAACCTTATCAAATGGATTCTACCACCCATTAATGTACTTGGACATCAATCTTACTATTGAAGCATGCATACAAGTGAAGATATCATCCTTCTTACATCTCTGGCAGCCATTTTGAAAAAGGCATAATATTTTAATATAAATAGGAAGTTCCTAATTTTCAAGACTCAAACCCATACTAAATTGATTCTTCACCCACAAAATGTATATTTAGGCACCAATCGTATCATTATAGTATGCATTGAAGAAAATATATTGTCTCCGTTGTATTTCTGGCGGCCATTTTAAAAAATGTGAATATTTCCAATATAAAGCGCCATCTGGGGTGTGTCTTTGGATAAATTTGTTTCTATGGTCCTAAGGTACTCTCATGTCAAAGTAAACGTTTGCATCATAGATTGAAGTCCAGACCCTCTAAAATGCAGTTAACCCATCTACTAATTTGAGGCAAGCATCTCGAGCAAATTTTGGAAAGCAACGTCCTTCAAGGAATGGTCATTCCACAATGCACTGAGTCTGATGCTAAATCCTTAAACAGCAAACATGAAATTTACCCCAATAGTGTCTGCCATTGCAGTAGAAGTAGATGGCTCTTGGTCAACTACAATAAGAGCCAGTCAAAACAAATGTGATGATAGTTGTAGCAAAATAATGTAAATAAACTGCGCACTCCCAATAGAGCTATCACATCAACCGAATGTTATATACGAGGGGGGATTCATAAGTAGTGGGACAAATGCTATAACTTCACTTATAGCAACCAGATTTTATTCAAACTTGGAACACAGAACCACAAACATGTGATAATCATTGTGTGAAAATTTCGAAAAGTTACACCCAACTTCAGTAAAGTGAGAGTTCCAATCATGACGTCACAACAGCGTCCACAGAGCACATTGTTTGTCACTAATTGCTAGTTAAATATACAAGTCTCAACTGATATTCAGGGCGTGATATCTTATCCGTGACTTCTAGCGAGTCCTTTTGTTGGGCACATTAATTCTGTGCAAGACTATTGATTCCTTATCCTTCTGGTGCAATCTCACTTTTTCTATGAGTAAATTGGGACTCCAATTT
>CAIIXF020000010.1:29085424-29293827 GCA_903813345.2 Owenia fusiformis | reverse complement strand
CGAGCGTGTAATATTTCGACCCCCGGGGATAACCGTCCCGCTCTCAATTCACCTTTTCAGGGTCATTACAATTATTTCCCGTATACCTTTATACTCAATCGGCAGAGTAACCAATACAAATGGGAGAACTAATCCACAGAGGACCATTATGGCACACGTTCACGTACAAAAGGTTATAAAAAACCGTGTATCTTAACATCCCTCATATTGATAGCAACCTGTTGTTAAAATACCTCTCTATGCTGTACTTTTATTTGAGACATCGCAAAAAGTATTCTAAAATCAAATACCTGTCCATGCATTCACACTCTTAGTACCACAGTGAGTATTCTGTATTTAAACCTACCGTTTTCAATCGAAATATGCCTGAAGATCTATTTTTACAATTTTACCCAATGTATAACTACTGAAGGCCTCAGCTGTTGAAATCCATGACTTGGAAGTTAAAGCAAAAGAATGAGAAAGTGACGATTTCTTTGGCAAGCAGGCACATACCTATTTGCAATATCCTGTTGTTAGATTGAACGAGTGTGAATTTATATTTTAATGTGTTTTCAGAACGATGGATTTGCTCAAAGTCTTCGATGTTGCACTACTACTTCTTCTTATGAGTATAACTATTCTGATTTTATATGTCGGAAGACAGAAAGACAGGTATAGTATATACAGGATGTTCCAAAAGTAATAGGACTGGTGTTGGTATTTTGTTAAATATGTACCAATCATCTTCAGAATTCTACATAATGTACTTTTATGTATTGTGACTAAAACTAAAGTTTCGACAAAAGTTATGAAACTCGGGTAGAGTTATGGTTGCTATGGTAACATGATATCACAATACCCGGGGCAACATTCAACGCAGAAATTTAAAGAGACTTTAGCATTTTGTACATTCCATATCAAAGTTGAAATACAACAACTTGTTTGAATGACATTTGTTTTTCATCATTTTTTATTCTATTTTCCACGATATACCTGTTAGCATCCTCTACATTGAAAAGTAGGCTCCTTTTCTATCAGTACAAAAGAAGCCTAGCGCTCTGTATGACTGCATGACCCAAGCACATGAGTGGCCGCGCCGATTAGCATTCCGTTATTCAAATAAGTAAAAATAAGATATTGCATGATCAGAAGAGTATAATGTTACGCGGTATATGGCGTACATTCATGGTTGCGCGGTATTTGTGATACGGGTGAATATGCCATACTCACCTGCGGTATATCATATACGGGCATATTCCGCAGGTGAGCAAGTATGCGATGTTCCGCAGTAAATATGTGATACATTGATTTCAGTGAATACCTGATACTCACCTGCGGAATATGTCATACTCACTTGCGGAATATGCCATATACCTCAGGTGAATATGACAATCGATGCAATTGACAATTGCGTACTTCCGTATCACGTTCTCATTGGTCAGTGTGTATGCCATATACCACAGGTGAATCTGTCCGTGAATATGCCATATTCGTTGCGGAATATGACATATTTTTGTGTCGTGTTTACCGCGTAACATATGATACACGGTCTTAGACCTCAAAACCTAGCTCTGTTGCTTCGGTGATCTTAAATGCTGAATTGCGGGCAGGCGCGTTATCAAGGTGGACGACTGGCTTCAAATTGATCTTTTCAAAAACTTAACTGTAAATTGACCTTTTGTGATCAGATTTCAGGAATTTTGTTTATGGATACTGTTGTAATGTATTTCGTCTTATTGGTGTGACGTCATATAAAAATGATATTATACATGATGGAATCACGAAATGGCGGACACGTGGCAGTTTTGAGCTAAAAATATTGTCGTTTCTTTTATGAAAACCATGGATCGGATATTAACCAGGTATGCCGATTTGACTAGATCATGAGTATATCTATGTATGTGCAAAGTTTGGGTGAAATTCATACTACACATCGATGCCTATAAGCGCCCTCCGTTTTCTTCAAAATCGGGGGGCGCTTAACCGCTATCTAAATCATGTCAGTAATTGAAGTAAGTAATGTCAGAATGAATGTTGATCTAGTCAAATCGAACACTTTTGTGAAAAATAAATCAATAAAGCACGAAATATAGAAGATAATCTTTCAAAATCAAACATCTAAAGCGGGGTGGCCTAATTGTGACGTCTCTACAAGATTACCCCCATAAATGTGGGGTTATTTTGAGTTTTTTTATATTTGGGACATTTGTTTCTCAAAATAACCCCACAAAGTTTAGGCTTTGATTCTTTGCGTTTTTTTTCACATGATTTGAAGATTCAAGTTCTGACAATATCGGCAGTTTCCTTACCTTTTTTCTTCTCTTCTGTGAAGAGGATTCTTTTTCCAATGTAATGAACGATCGATCAGTGGAAACAATACTTTATAACTGGAACAATTTGCTGTAATATTTGACTCTCGAAATCTATTCAAATTTTGGCCATTTTCGCGCGTTGCATTCTGGGAGGAATTATGTGGTAGATGCCAACAGTGCCAAACGAAATCACCTGTCAAATTAATAACAAAATTATTGCTTATGCCTTAGTTCAGGAAAACAAAGGCCGTAGACGATACAGCAGCCAGACTTGAGGTTAAAAATCCTTTTAATACACCCCGGAAGGTGAAAATCATTTTTCAAAATTTCCCTCCATTTTTACTTTTGGATTTCGTATTTACACGAAGTTTGTCATTTAGATACAAATTCTATGTGTATGCTATTGTTTAGCAAATCCCCAAAGAATCAAAGTACTAATCGGTGTGGGCTTATTTTGAGAAACAAATGTCCTAAATATCAAAAAACCTCAAAATAACCCCACATCTATGGGGGTATACAAGATAGAATCCATTCATTATGAGCCAATTGATGATTTGCGATCACCGAATGGATTCTATCTTGTAGCTGGGAATACTAAACCAAGCTTGCAATGGGGTCACAATTAGGCCACCCAGCTTTAGATGTTTGATTTTGAGAGATTATCTTCTATATATCGTGCTTTATTGATTTATTTTTCACGAAAGCATTCGATTTGACTAGATTAACGTTCATGCTTAGCACATACCAAGTCTAAGATCTTACCTTGGAATAAAAAAATCAATAGTATTCCCAGATTTTACTGACATGATTTAGATGATGATTTAGGTTTTAAAAGCGCCCCCCGATTTTGACAAAAACGGGGGGCGCTTATAGGCATCGATGTTCAGTATGAATTTCACCCAAACTTCGCACATATATAGATATACTCATGATCTAGTCAAATCGGCATATCTGGTAAATATCCGACCTTTTGCGAAGTTTGGATGAAATTCATACTAAACATCGATGCCTATAACCGCCCCCCGTTTTTTTCAAAATCGGGGGGGGGGGGGCGCTTAACCGCTATCTAAATCATGTCCGTAAGATCTTAGACTAGGTATGTGCTAAGCATGAATGTTGATCTAGTCAAATCGAACGCTTTCGTGAAAAATAAATCAATAAAGCACGAAATATAGAAGATAATCTCTCAAAATCAAACATCTAAAGCTGAGTGACTAATTGTGACGTCACTACAAGATAGAATCCATCCGGTGATCGCAAATCATCAATTGAAGACTGTTATACATAGTGATATTCCAGGAAATTGAATAAATATTATTATTATTATGAAATCATACTTGAATCTGAGTTGTATAGCAACACCATTACAACAAAGCAACGAATAAAGAGCAAGAAGTGTTGTATTGTAATAGGTGAAATAGATACTTCATTCAGTAATACAAAAATGTTAGATATCACATTTTCTTGAAAAAATTACCCCGGGTATTTAGATATCATGTTACTATAGTTACCATAACTCTACATACATTTCATCATTTTCTTGAAACTTTACAATTTTAGTTGCAATACTTCAAAGTACAATTTGTAAAAATTTGAAGACACTCGTTGCAGAATTGACAATTCAACACCAATCTTGTATCCAGATTGATGCAGTTTCCCATTTTTATGGCCCTCTCAGCCATAAGTGTAATTGGAAAAACAACCCATACCAAGCACGGTCCCGTTTCCACCGTTCCGTATTAGTGGGTTTATTGACATTAATACGGAATAAATCATACCAGTTCATTAAAAATGGTGTCCTTGTCCTACGGAAATTGAGATTATGTTTCACAGCAAGTTTGCATGGCGATACTGTATAGCACATGCTATGGGGAATTGATTCTTCTTTCTATAGACACCAAACACATCTGTGTCGATAGAATAATGAAAAAGCCTTAGGGTCCCAACCTCCTTTGTTTACATTTACAAAAACGTGAAAAAGGACAAAAGTTGTCATAACTTTTTAAATCTAAAACTCTTGAAACCGATTTCACTTGCCAGCGACAGATACTTTAGTCTTTCCCGAACAGAACATGTCAGTTTGGTTCGTAATATCTCCAAATAAACGATTTCAACATTTTAAAAAACTCGATGTTAGTCCACGTATTAATAAGGAATTGGTCGACTCAATAAGAAAAGTCAATGAACGAAACGGTGAACTCGTGAATGAAGCAATTAAGATAATTAGTAGTGTTATAAAATGTTAGTGTGTTTCAACCCGGGATATGAAACACAATACCTTGAGTCTGGGTTTCAATAGCATGGGCATTAAGTTTCAAGTATAACTTCATTCGTCATGGAGAGGGTTAGAGTACCATGTCGGTTTGAATGTACCAAAACCTTCACAAGAAAACCATCTAAGTGGCAGCGTGAGAAGGGAGGTAGGTCATGCAAATAAGGAAAATGAGGAGTAGAGGGATATCAAAGTACATCTGAATGAGAATTATCATTTTAGGTTCCCCTCCCCTGTCAACATTTGAACCATAGTTTAAGTAGCATGGGACTACACTTTGCCAGAGTCCACCACACAAGGGGTTTCATCTCTTTTTGCCATTCTGAATAAAGACAAGTTTTTATACAAAATACGTTGAACTCTCCAATTGCTTGATTCTTGCTTCAATGCTCATCTTTTACTCTTCTTTTCAATTGCAATTTTGGAATAGTTTCATTATTAAGTATTTCGTATGTATACATCACCCAGAAGTCCAAATGATCGAGCTATTTGAAGATAATCTCCAAATTGGGGACAGTTTATGAAGGTTATAATGCGTTGCAAAGGTTGATCTAACCATGACCAGTTTCTCATATGCATTTGAGATCGGAAGTCTACTAACAGAGTTGCCAATGTAGCATCACTTTACTAAATTAAATGAAGATTGAGTACCACTTAAGTGCTGTGCAAGCGGGATTACAACCCCTTGAATCGTTTTAGCAATTTCTCTATGCCCTTCCTCCCTCTTCAAAAATGTCTTGTAATATATTCTTAGCACAGCAATTGGAAATTGTGATTTTCCCGGAAATATATACGACTTAACATCCATTCCGTATTAACACTTGGAAACCGTATACCCATTCTTATTAACACGTGGACAAGCATCAAATTTTTAAAATGTTGAAATCGTTTATTTGGAGATATTACAGATATTACAAATTGACATGTTCGGTTCGTGAAAGACTTAAGTGTCTGTCGCTGGCAAGTGAAATCGGTTTCAAGAGTTTTAAATTTGAAAAGTTATGACAACTGTTTTCATTTTTCACGTTTTTGTAAATTTACACAAAGGAGGTTGGGACCCTAAGGCTTCTTCATTATTCTATCGACACAGATGTGTTTGGTGTCTATAGAAAGTAGAATCAATTCCCCAGAGCATGTGCTATACAGTATTGCCATGCGAACTTGCTGTGGAACATAATCTCAATTTCCGGAGGACAAGGTCACCATTTTTTAGGAAATGGTATGACTTATTCCGTATTAATGTCAACAAAACCACTAATACGGAACGGTGTAAACGGGACCGTGCTTGATATGGGTTGTTTTCCTAAACACACTTATGGCTGAGTGGGCCATAAAAATGGGAGACTACATCAATCTAGAGACAGACTATTTCTATCATTCGTGAGTATTTTATGTCCTCAGTTGATTCGATTTTCTAATGTTTAAACCTAACCAGTCTTCATAATCTTCATAACCCAGTCCCAGTTTTACCAAGTAATCCTGATTTTCAACATATTCCCGATATTCTTACAATATGTTAAGTAAATGTATAAATATATCAAAAAGTCACAATATTGTTGAGTAGTTGTTTAGTATATACGAAATATTGCCTAGACTACTCGTAGTAATGATAGTTAAGTGTAGATGTGGAAATAATGAAGAAAATGGTTAATTTATCAAAAAGCAAACAAAATGAAAATGTGTTCAAATTGACCCGAAATTACATATGTGCATCCTCTATGGGCACTCTCAATATCCATCCATTGTATTTCATTACATGTTTTATATCTTAGTTTTTAGTACAAATTCAAATATACCACCATAGAGGAAGCAATGTAGAAGCAATAGGGATTTGCTTAAGTCCTATACAACATCGTGTTCCTCTAAAATAGCAATTTCTAATAAAGCATCAATTTCTCACTCACTCGAGAAGTAGACTTCAATTCTTCCAGGATAACTAGGCCCGCTCCCAAGCTTTTAACATAAATTTTGTTACCACCTTCCATTAATAAACTTTTTTTTATGAAAACAGCTCACAATTTGACCCCTGGGGTATCCAATTTTTGCTAATAGTTGGATAGGTTGGGGTAAAAACCCTCAATAACGGGCACCATTGGAGGTGAAATGGCAATGTTAATATCAAGATTATTTTAGTAGACATCGTGTCGATGAAACAATTGTAATTAAAGATTAATATCATTCGGGTGCATGGGAAGCGTTCCTTTCTTCTAAACTGTAAGGATTTGTAGTCAAAATGAACCTTGGTCATTTAGTCGAATTAACAACAAAGCAGTAACTCTATTACCGCCCTAGCTCGTTTAATCCGGATCATTTCATTATATTTTAGTCACAAGGACCGACATATTGCATCGACATCTGTACAACCTGTCGCTTATCCAGTTTGGTTGAAGGGTGCATCTGATGATGCAGACAAAGAAGACAATAGAAAAGTAGCAAGTGATGCTCCTGAACATAAACACATAAATGGATCGCTAAAGGGTCAACATGAGAATACTTCACTCAAGTGAGTCACTGGTCGATAGATAATTGTTACAACCTAATACAGGGTGACACACAAAAAATGCCACCCACATATGTTGCATAACTTTTTCGTTTGCATTTTATCTGGATTGTTCGTCTTTGGCACATTAAAACTGGACTACGTCAAATTTCAATAGAAAAAGTTTGTATTTGTCAAATATTCGAATTTCCCGCCTTTTTTCAAATAAAAGTTGAATTTTTTGAATATCAAATATTTATATATCATATATCAATAACGGGCACCATTGGAGGTGAAATGGCAATATGAACATCAAGATTATTTTAGTAGACATCCTGTCGATGAAACAATTGTAATTAAAAATTAATATCATTCGGGTGCATGGGAAGCGTTCCTTTCTACTAAACTGTAAGGATTTGAAGTCAAAATGAACCTAGGTCATTTAGTCGAATTAACATAACAAAGCAGTAACTCTATTACAGCCTTCGCTCGTTTAATCCGGATCATTTCATTATATTTTAGTCACAAGGATCGACATATTGCATCGACATCTGTACAACCTGTCGCTTATCCAGTTTGGTTGAAGGGTGCATCAGATGATGCAGACAAAGAAGACAATAGAAAAGTAGCAAGTGATGCTCCTGAACATAACAACAGAGATGGATGGGTAAAGGGTCAACATGAGAATACTTCACTCAAGTGAGTCACTGGTCGATAGATAATTATTACAACCTAATACAGGGTGACACACAAAAAATGCCACCCACATATGTTGCATAACTTTTTCGTTTGCATTTTATCTGGATTGTTCGTCTTTGGCACTTTAAAACTGGACTACGTCAAAGGAGTGGTATCGATATGGTGGTCTCTTTGAACACGCGTTTCTCTTAAACCATTCTGAAAATGTTACACATCGTCAATTTAATGATCATCTTTTGGATGGTAACATTATGATTTGAAATATATAGGCCTATATCCCTTTCTCTATATTGTTTTAGAAAACAAATCAGACACTTCTTTTGTTATTGGTATCATATGTTCGGAATGAAATGAAAAATATATCCGAACCTCATTGGAACAAAACTACATATCCCTCAATATTGTAATTGTATAAAGGAAAATTTGGTTGATTTTTTAAAAAAGCATCCTGTTAATGAAATAAAATGTTTATCTTATATTTTTATCTATTTTGAGGGTTTTTGTTTTAAGTTTTTGCTTACTTTTTGTAAAATCAACAAAAATGTCCTTTGTTTAACTGTAATATTGAGAGGTCTAAGCAAATGTTGTATATGTTATTTTGTTCCAACGATGTTCGGAAAGACATTTTATTTCATTCTCAAGAATTGGTAGAAAGGAACAAGAAACAATTGCACCAAAAAAACAAAAAATGTTAACAAAAACAGTTATATAAAATACATAAAAATCATTTTTGCATTAAATTGTTGCCAATCAGTCAACATTACATAAAGGACCGTGTTTTTTACAGAATGTTTTCAATAATTGGTCTAAGAGAAAAACATTGTTAAATTCAGTTCACCATATCGATGCCTATCCTTTCAATAGAAAAAAGTTTGTATTTCTCAAATATTGAAATTTCCCGCCATTTTTCAAATAAAAGTAGAATTTTTTGAATATCAAATATTCCAACAAACAGTGTAAAATACAATTATATTTTTAACATCATTGCCAAAATTAAACAAAAGACACTGTTTCAATATTAAAGGGTCATATCTAATGTGCCGCTTCAATGTTATTATTTAATAAAGAGAATTGCAACCTAAGTGATCATCGTGACATCAATCTGGTGGCAAAAGGTTTTTCTCTACGGCTTATATTATTATGACTAACGTCTGGCTGGTTTAAGATCTTTGATGGTACCAACACTCCCATTCCAGAGACTGAAGATATGGGACATTTTATTTGGTGGTTGGTTGAAGAATGATGAAAAACTTCTACATTGGTTAATAGTTTTATTGGTTGGTTCATTTGTAACGTATTTGTATCCAAAGCCACCTGGAGCACCATTCTGAAACTGCTCCAATTTCTCTCATTGCTCGTCTGAGTTGGCCAGAATGTATCCCAATGTCTTTGAACAATGAGCGTAGAGACAAAGCTGGGAAGCCCCTGCATCCTACTTCTACAGGGTATAGTCTTGCTTGCTTTCCTTTCTTCTTGGCTTCGTGGATTAGATCTTGGTATTTGTTGTACTTAACTTGGTGGGATATGTCTATTCTTTCCTCCCATGGTACTGTGAGGTACTAACTACTTACTAGGTTGAAAAGAAAAAAGAAATATAAATATACCATTGGTTTCTATGAGTACTAAAATTTTGAAATGGATTTTCTCTGAACCACTTTAATGCGTGAATGATATCATTTCTCCTTTATTTATCAACCAATTTTTCCTAATTTTCGGCAACAATCATGTGAGGATGAATGCTATGCATTGGTGTGAAATATTGCTAATTAAAAGATATGTGCGACCTCTTAAATTTAGTTATAAATAAATTCTCAATTTTTCGAACAAAAAAATTACATATCATATTTTGATAGCATAAACCATAAAAAAGGTGAGACTACTGTATACTAGTAAGTCAAAGTGGTTTTAACTTTATATGAGGGCTTGAAAGGGCCTAATTTATTCTTTTATCCAGTTTTAAACCTAGTCGTCCAGTATGTTTGTATAGGAAAGAAAAATGATTTTAGGAACAAGAAAATAGAAACGGAAACAAGTAAACAACCCAAAGCCAAAAATGGGAAGTGTAAAACGCCATGTGAACGTTGTAAAGCAAAGACGCCTAAAGGAATTTGCAACCTTGGAAAAGATGAACAGTTGGATATGTTGTTACGGTATGTTACTGGAGAGGTTAAGCTACCGTATAAAATCCAAAACGCAACTAAAACGTATCCATCGCCCCTATACAAATACATGTAGAGTTCACACATAAATAGCCGTTCAGCTCTAGTGTTTGTTTAGACTACACCATAGCTTGTAATGATTACATATTATGCCATTGATGAAGTTCAATAGCTAGTTTTCTATTTACATATTTTAAACGAGCTCGTTTCGTAAGATTATTGGAGTTAAATCATGCGTAACATACATCATCTTCTTCAGAAAGAATTATACTCTGCATCGAAATCAAAATTGCAAGGACAGTATTCAACAGAACTGAGTATAATGATTCCCGTTGATAGCAACGTGAAATTTAAAATCTCCCGTTCTAAACACGCAACTTTGAAGTTGAACGGGTATCTGGAGTAGACTAAAGCGATACAATCACATGTTGATTCAATGTACTTTGCGTTTACGTATACGTTTTGAAAAACTGTATTTGCTTAACCTCTCCACTACTACTTCTTAAACGTGCTTGTTGACATTAATATGCCAGGTATTTTTTTACTGCCTTTGAGAGGCTTTAATCTAAAGGATCCGTACCCATAAGTGTACCTATAAGGACTTACAATTTTTTTGAAAAGGGTAAATTGGAATTCCAGGATTATTCTTATATAATATGAATTTTTAAGAAGTATATTTTCAACAAATCACAAAAATAATATTTAGAATATGGTAAAAAGTTGTTTTTTTACAGTGATTCTTAACACATGTCATTCTGACTCTTAAAATGAGTAATTTTCACATATTTTCACAAAACCTTGAATAAAATCTTGATTTTTGTAGATACACTTAAATTGACTTGTCAGTATAAAACTACATTGTGTCTGAGCATAATAACCTTCACTAAGCAGATCTACCATGCATAGATACTTTGTAATCCTATTGTTTTGAAAGGCACCCTATTGTGTTCTTGTTTTTAAGAATGGATGACCTTATACAGTCACTGACAGATTGAGGTGCTTCCGCAGGTCAGACCCCCTCTGATTTCACCTTTATTGTTTAGTATTGACATTATTGCATAGTTCAAACATGAAATGAGAGAGAGTCCTAGCTGCGGAAGATATACAATGTAAAAGTATAGCAAAAATTTAGTTTCAAAAAGGAGGCCATATTGGATCTGCCAGACTCCAAGGCAACAAACTATCAGACAAGTATCAAATGGGTCAATTTATTTTTGATTTATCAGTCATGCATGCCTCTGAAGAGGATACGCTGCAGAGGGACTGAATTGATATCCATTTAGTCATTAAAGGGGCACTGTTTGTAAGGTAGTTCTCATGCTAATGAACACTAAAATGTTTTAAACAAAGAATCAAATGGGCCAATCTTCTTTTGATTCATCAGTCATGTCTATCTCTTGAGATGATATGTTGAAGAGACACTGAATATATATCCATCTAGCCATTAAAGGGACACTCCTTGTAAGGTAGTTCTCACCCAAAGAAACGAATAGGCCAATCTATCTTTGATCGATCATTCATGCATGCCACTGTAGATGATATATTGCAGAGGGACCGAGTCATTATCCATTCAGCCATTTAAAGGGACAATGCTTGTAAGACAGTTCTCATCCTAATGAACACTAAACTATTTTTAACAAAGAATCAAAGGGTCAATATACTTTTGATTCATCAGTCATCCCTGCCCCTGAATGTAATATATTGCTGAGGGACTGAATCAATATCCATTTACCCATTTAAAGAGACACTGCTTGTAAGATAGTTCTCAACTAATGGGTCAATCGATTTTTGATTCTTCATTCAATTGCCTACCCCTGAAGATGATATATTGCTGAAGGACTAAATCAATATCCATGTAGCTGTTTAAAGGGACACTGCTTGCAAGGTAGTTCTCACCAAAAGAAAAAAACAGGTCAATTTATTTTTGATGCTTGTCCAAAAAGATGATATATTGCTGAAGGATGGAATCAATATCCATTTAGCCATTAAAGGGACACTGCTTGTAATATAGTTCTCATCCTAAGTCAAATAAAATATTTTACTTCATAATAATTATATGTAATACAATGGATAGATTAAAATACCTCTACTTGTTTGATAGCAAAACAATGGGTTTCAAACTGACGAAAAAACTCTCCTACATGCACATTTTCAATTTTAAAAAGCAACCATTTGACTTTATACCTTTAGCTTCAATTGAATTATACTTTGAAAATGCCAAATAAATATATCATATATTGGAAAGTCACAACTAGATTTTTAATATTTGAGTTGAATACCTAGGTTTTGTGTTCTCAATATGTTGCCCTTTGTGTCCTACCTTTGATAATGATGTGTAATATGTCCTTGAATTGAATGTCCTTGAATTGAATGTCCTAGGTTAAACCTACTGCATACCAACTGAGGTGATACTTTTGCTGAGATTCAAGATTAAGATTCATAGATATGTTACATTTTAGGGGCTGTTTTATGATTTGTGTTTTCAATATGTTGCCCTTTGTGTTCTACCTTAATGATATTTTGATATATCGATTGATTGAATGGTCAATATACTTAAAATAGTCATGAGTGAAGACTAACATACCCCTAACATGATATTTAGAATGATTTGCATAGTCAAACTTAAATGCACTGAATGACCTTAGTTTTAATCCCTATGACCTAATTTTGTTTTGGGTGTGTTCATAATTTATAAAAGTAACTATTCCCATGTTATATTCAATGAAACCTTTGGGGGCACCTTTAGGTACATGGGGTAACGGATCCTTTCACCTTCATCCAACCGGGATTATTCAATATCTACTCATGCAAATCTGGACACTGTTGCTTTTCGTCTTCTTTTTAGAGTTGATTTTTGTCAGCATTATTATTAGACTCCAGATTAAAAATCAAAAATCTGAATCATGATCCGTCGTCATCTATCTTCATCTATTATCATTCATCCTCTATTACCACGTATCATCATCTTACATCATATGCCATTATGATATCTACCATTCTCTTTTATCTTACATAACCGTCTTCATCATCTATGGACATCTATATAATCTATAGTAGAGTCTAAGCATCTATCCGTCCATTCAAATAAAGAATATTACAAGTATCTGTAATACTCTGCTGATCCTGCCCCATAATAAAAAATTGAACTCATTCATTTTTACTCAAAATCCCACCCATCTGTAATTTTAGAAATGGCGTGGAGAGTGTTAGACTTGGAATCACGGATACAAACTTCTCAGTCTACCTGAAGACGAATGGTGAAAAAACATTCAATGAACTGAAAATGGAACTAGGGAATGACTTTCCAGAACATGACTTCATATTTCTATCTGCTGGAAAGAAACCCATCGTGTCAGTTTGTGCAGGAAAAGAAATAAAAATCAATCCCGGAACCGGTACATTAGGGGGATTTCTGCGATTTCAAGAAGAGTACTATGGCCTTACATGTTGTCATGTTTTAAAAGAATGGACAGATGGCATTGTGGAAATGAAAGATGAATCAACAAAGGAGTGGAAAGATATCGGATTCACTGATGAGGATAAAGAAAAGGCTTACATTTATTATGATTATGATGAAGCGAAAAATATATATGTACTTAATTATGATCTTGCCGTGTTCAAGGTAACAAATCAAAACAGAATCAAGAAACCTGGGAACGAAAACAAAAACGACTGCTGTTGCGAATTGACTCCTATTCCAACAACCAAAATTTCCGAAGTAGAAAAAACAGGATCGGCCACTGGACGACGAGTTGGAGAGGTGGAGGAAATGGTCTATCATCAGATAGTTAAATACCCTCTTAAAGGTGGTAAAGAAAATATAGACGTTGCGCTTTGGGATATGATTAGGATAAAGAATGACAACAATTGCTTTGCAGATAAGGGTGACAGCGGTTCCATTGTATTCTACAAGGATCAGAAAAAGTATTTTGCCATTGGCATGATTCATTGCATTGGCGAGGATGACAAAGGCCAATACGCCTATGCCTTTAAACTTCACAACGCTTTGAGTGAACTTCAAACAAAGCAAACCGGTGCTCTGCGAGATGCAACATTTGGATCCAATGGAGACGTTGTTTTTACCTGTCTTGGTCATATCTGCGGACAAAACATTGCTTAGACAATGATCAATCGATACGGCATGATGAAATTAAACGGCAAGCATCCACAGGTGCAACCCCGGTGTTTAATAAATGGTGGCGGCGGGAAGTGAGTAAACAGTCTGGACATATTTACTATATAGTTAGTTATGTAACTATATAAAACCAGAACAACGGCAACGCCAAAGCGTAGCGAATCCCATCGAACAGCCATGGCTGGCATATTTACAAACAAAGTATATAGCACAAATGGCAGCCATTTTTCAAAATGGCCACCTTCTATCATTAGACAGTGTCATTAGACAGTGTGCCATGCTTATAGTATTCACATACCAAATATGAAAAAATCGCTCCACTACTTTTCGAGTTATAGTAAAATACGTTAAAATGGCGGCCATTTTTCAAAATGGCCACCTTCTACCAATAGTGTCATTAGACAGTGTGCCATGCTTGTAATATTCACAAACCAAATATGAACAAAATCGCTACACTACTTTTCGAATTATAGTAAAATACGTTAAAATGGCGGCCATTTTTCAAAATGGCCGCCTTCTTTTTCAAAATGGCCGCCTTCTACCAAAAGTGTCATTAGACAGTGTACCATGCTTATAGTATTCACATTCCAAATATGAACAAAATCGCTACACTACTTTTCGAATTATAGTAAAATACGTTAAAATGGCGGCCATTTTTCAAAATGGCCGCCTTCTACCAAAAGTGTTATTAGACAGTGTGCCATGCTTATAGTATTCACATACCAAATATGAACAAAATCGCTCCACTACTTTTCAAGTTACAGCAAAAATCGTAAAAAAAGAGTAAAGGCCGCTGCCATGTGCTTCTTTAATATCTACATTTCTAGCTTTATTAATGTCCTAGATAATTTTTTTACATTTAAAACATATTCCTATAACAGTTTTACATATTGCAACTAAATTACTGTAAAATCAGCACTAAAATGGCCGCCATTTTTAAATGAGCGGCCATTTTGAAAATCGGCTTTCGAGCAGAACTTCTACCCCCATAGGGTATATGTGTACAGAATATAAACAAAATCGGGCTAACGGTATTTGAGTTATTGCCCGGACGGACGGACGGACTCTTAGACTTCCATCAACGCAAACATCAGTTCTGACGTCGCGAAATACGTAACTTGAATGATCTCACATCGCGAACGTGAAATCTTTAGTCGCGCACCACTATTTCTTCGCTCCCGAACTATTTCTCTACTCACGCACAGAGATCTGTGCTCGCAAACCACAATGTACAAGTGGTTCGCGAGCACGGATCTCTGTGACATCATTGGAGAGGTTAAGCTACCGTATAAAATCCAAAACGCAACTTAAACGTATCAATCGGCCCTATACAAATACATGTAGAGTTCACACATAAATACCCGTTCAGCTCTAGTGTTTGTTTAGACTACACCATAGCTTGTAATGATAACATAGTATCCCATTGATGAAGTTCAATAGCTGGTTTTATAATACATATTTTAAACGAGCTCGTTTCGTAAGATTATTGGAGTTAAATCATGCGTAACATACATCATCTTCTTCAGAAAGAATTATACTCTGCATCGAAATCAAAATTGCAAGGATAGTATTCAACAGACATGAGTATAATGATTCCCGTTGATAGCAACGTGAAATTTTAAAATCTCCCGTTCTAAACACGCAACTTTGAAGTTGAACGGGTATCTGAAGTAGACTAAAGCGATACAATCCTATGTTGATTCAATGTACTTTGCGTTTACGTATACGTTTTAAAAAACCGTATTTGCTTAACCTCTCCATTCTCACAACTCGTACGTGGAGTTTCAATCAAGCTATAGATGTTCAGAAACTCGTTGAAAATATTCTCAAATGTATGGTAAGTTGAATTATATGTACAGGTAATATCTAAATGTTGCTACTGTTTCAGCTTATGAGTCAATGGGCAAATGGTCAAACGCCTTATTTTTTTTTATTTCGAGTCATGGATTTGTGTCGCCCTACTGGCCTATCTGACGTTCAAAAACAATGTCTAACCCTACTATCACACCAAACTAGTTCTCACTACGTTCTCGAAAACGGGCTTAAACTGTGCACGAACGGATTTGACGTACTAAGAACCCACTAAGAACCGTTTGGGATCTGTTTACAAACTTCATGAAACTACTAGAACGAGTAGGTCCCCAGAACTTAGAGCATGCTCAAAATTTTCTGGTGATGGTCAAAACGTTGCAGAATCGGTTTTAAACTGTGTGCGAACTCACGATGCCCATGTCAAGCAGCGTGCCTACTAGGCACGCAGTTTGAAACTCTGACAAACTGCGCGCATATTTCAAAATGGGAGACGGGGAGGACACGACTCCCAAAAAGAGCCAAAATACGAAAAATACAAGGTTAGTCTCGTTCTAAAGATTGTACCATTCTGTGGAGATGAACTTAATTTACTCATAGTACTCAATGTTTTTCCCGATGTAAACCTAGTTATCTCAATATAAGGGTCTTAAGTAACTTCTGTGTTCAAAATTTACAGTGTAAAGTTATATCTATGTCTTTTTATCGTCATTTGCCGTTTATTCAGCCATTGTGTCTGTGTATGCGATAATATATAGGATCACTCCATCTGATTAAAGCAGCAAAGTTTGTGTTCAAAACGATAATACGCCATAAACGTGATTTAAACATTTTATTTGTCAAACTGCGCGCCTATATTCACATGTATTTCCCAAACTGCGTGCCTAATATTTCCAAACTGCTTGCCTAGATCCAAGCTTGTTTTGTATTATTAGAAAACATAAGCGCCATATGTATGGCACATATGTGTCTAATAGTAGAACCCCATAATTGAACCACTATGAGAGTCCATCCACCAAGATGGTGATCTGAAAATAAAAGTTTTTTCGTTCCCAACTTAATTGTCATTTCTATTATACATTTTGACTTTCAATATGAAAATCTCATAAAATCTGACGATACAGCAAAATTTCCAAAGCTACATGTGCCTCTGTAGAAATTACAATGATAATATGTAGTTTTAATAGTGTATGCGCACAGTTTGTAATTTCTGGCTAAAATAGGCGCGCAGTTTGTGGTTTATTTCTTTTTAATCTCCCGATTATCTGTTTTATCTCGAAATATTCTGTTTGAATTATACATGATAAATGTGTAAGGAATTAAATATAAAACGAGTCTAAAGTATTTGTCATTTATGTTTAAAGTGCTAGATCGATTTACGTATAAATTCCCGTTAAATCAGTGACGAAAATGCCATTAATCTGCTTATGTTTTAAAACTTAGATTCATTTGGACATAGTTTTTGCTAGTATTTGCAAGATTCGTATATTCGCCACAGAATGAACGCATTGAACAAGAAAACAATGCAGGATAAATGTCTTTAAATTACGCTTCAAAATACAGACTCCAACTTAAATGATGCAATGTTGTTAGGCACGCAGTTTGTGATCGAAACAAACTGCGCGCCTAAGAAGGCGCGCAGCTTGACATGGGCACCGTGGAACTGAATGAACGTACCTACAACGTTCTACGGTCTGTTTACGAACGGCATGGACTTTTCCGGATGGGGAATGTGATTTCGAATTTTGAATCGATTCAAATTGAATCACGTCCAAGTTAGGATTTACCTCATTAAATTGCTTTGCATATCATAATATTTGATACACGTTTGTGTTAAAAATGTCATGGGAATTCTGCCTACAACGTGTGAAATAAGGAAAAAAGAAAAATCGTACCTTAATTCGATGTTCCGACATTTTGTTACCAAAACGAACCGTTTCGGTAACCAGCGTAATCGAGTGGATCCCCAGTGAAGGATAATTCTTTAGGAATACCATGGACCTACAGAAAGTAACCATGATACCAATATGTTATCAAGGTTCAACATAAAACATTTGCATTTGCAACCCGTGTGATAGAAAAATAGACTAGCTTACATGAGTTGACAACTTGAACATCTTTACAAAAATAATGTATTCTACATAACAAATTCTTATTCAGTCATCTTAATGTACAACCTACGCAATTTTTAATCATAGAGCTTGTGCCTTTAATGTCAATTTTGGCACCATTGCAAGTAATGAATTGTCCTAATTCTCGAAATCGCTGTTCCCTCTTCAAAAGAGGAGACGCGAAAATATTTCCTTATAAGGTCAAAATATTTCCCATGATGCAGTTCGCAGAGGAACAAATTTATACTTCCTTGTTTTCCCTCATAGGTTTAACATGGGGATTTTCACACCTATTTTTCAAATGATATATTCGTTCATATTCCCGTATGAGAGTACAGAAAAAATTATTAGAAACGATTGATCTCTTATTATCTTAATAAAGCTATTTTTCCATTGTATTGATTCATAGCGTGGTGAAAACGATGATTGAAAAGTAAGAAAATATTCCGGAAGAGAAGGTCACGTGATCAGTTGACTAGTCGCCATATTGGAAAAACAATTCCATTCGACTTTCAATACGTTCATCCCAATCTTACCGCACTACAAACTGCAACATCGATGCAACAACTGAATAAAAGTATTCATCTTCAAATTACATTATATAAGTAAGTTGAAAACCCACAAACAACTGAGCAGTAGACCAAAGAAGACGCGTCGCTATTATCTAGGTCAATCTGTTCAGTGGTCTGAAAGCAAATCTACAGTATTCGTTTCCGAATTTTGTTGTTCATTGTACAATCTTTTATTGACTATTTATACTGACTATTAAAGCAATGACAAAGAAGAATACTTCCGATGGTGTCATTGTTTTATTTAGCGTGCGGGTGTAAAAACAAAATTGCGTAATTGGTTTGATTAAGAACTTTCGAGTCACGCAAATAGCTACGCGAAATGCATAGTGGGAAAATATTGATCAATCAAATTTTGTCCTTTTTGAGTGCTTTTTCAAGACATATTTGCGAACGTTCTGATTCAAAGAGCGAACCGCGAAAGGGAGATTTATGCGTGTTTATCAGAGTGTTATAGAGAGTGTGAGTTGTCTGATCCCTTGTCGTTTGGCCATAGGCGTAGCCGGGGGGGAGGAACTTGAGTTGTATCAATTTTTGTAAAATTCAAAAAGATATCCAAACAAATCTTACTTACGCCACGATCGCATCCCCCTGACTGAAAACAAAAAATGGCGATCCCACCCCTGACTGAAAGCTAGCTATGCCCATGTTTGGCTATAAACAACTAGCAAAATTGTTCAATGATACTTATGTATAAACATAACATGAAAAGCATTTCTTATTAGAATGTAGCCATTATGATGATCTAAGATGTGATTTTTATGAAAATGTTAACAGAAATTGCCTTATTTAGATGTAACATCAGCCAATTCTACACTTCTTTTTGTCTCCATTATGAATTGTACTTCACTCCAAAGACCATTAGGAGCTTTAGTTTATAATATGTACAATAAGAGATCTCTTAATATTGATAGGCTATAATCACTAAATGAGTATGCATGTCAACTAAGTTTCCTTTATAAAATATCTATTTATTTAAAATGTATCTAGTCAGAAACTCCTTGGTTTTATGATGCCTCTTTTTAGTGCTTTGAGCTATCGACCTTGGGGAAGATGGTCTCAATTCATTACTACAGAGGTGTATATTATCTATGGGGTTCTTGTTTTATTTATTCACTCATGCAACTCCCAATTAGTGCAATATATGTACTTATCATTCAATATGCATCTCACATTTAGTGCAATATATGTATTTATTGTAATATTTGTCCTCAACCATATGCATTATGTATTTCACAATTAGTGCAATATTCATATTAATTGAAATATTTGACCATATGCAACATACTACTTACATTTAGTGCAATATATGTATTTATCATGCAATATGCATCTCACATTTAGTGCAATACATGTATTTATTGTAATATTTGTCTTCGATCGTATGCATTGTGTATTTCACATTTAGTGCAATATTCATATTTATTGTAATATTTGACCATAGTGCAACATCCTACTCACATTAAGTGCAATATATGAATTTATTGTAATATCAGTCTTCGACCATATGCATGATACAATTCACATTTTGTGCGATATTTGTATTTATTGTAATTTTTGACCATATGCAACATGCTACTCTCATTTAGTGCAATACATGTATTTGTTATGCAATATCCATATCACATTAGGTGCAATATATGTATTTAATATAATGATTGACAATATCATTCCATGAACTGCTTATTTATGCCAAACTGATTAATCAGACAATTTATATTTATTTATTTATATCATTGGTTATTATTGTATAAATTTTTACCAGAGACATTTTTTGTCTCTGTCTTTATGAATGTTGACCCAAGCTGCCCATTGGGGGTAGTAATGGGTGACACTCAGATATAATGTATACTGTGTCTCATAAGTCGGCACCGGCTGGTGATGTTACAAAATGTTGTTTTTATTATGTATTTTATATGTATATTGTAATATCAGTGACACAAAAATAAACTATTTTAAACTAAAACTAAACTGTATATTTTGGTATTCTTTATAACTAATAATGGCTCACAAGTGAGGTTCTGACAGTGGCAATAAAATAGTTGTGCAAAAAGATACTTTTATAAAATGTGCAGATTGTATAATGTGTGTATATACATGGGCTATGGTATATATAATGTGTAATAAAAAGAGATATAATTTTAAAAATTTGTATATGTATAAAATATTTAAAACATATGTATATAATTTTACATAATGTGTATATGTATAATGTGATTGAAAAAAGGAGATCTAATGATTATATAATGCTCATTTTGTGTTTTGTGTACAAAAAGATCTAATCTTATATAATGTGTTTATATACGCGTAAGTTATATAATTATTTCCTATGTTGTAAGAAATATTGTTGTACATATTCATTTTTTTTCTAGGCAACATTCAATTTATATGATAATTGTAAATGTTACTGAACAAATACTTTGGGACCAGTGTATGCCCTAAGGATTCCAGAGCTGCTGGTCAAAAAGGCATTACTGACCAGTTGCAATGTTATTTTCCTATACCTAGTGAAAAAATCAACTGGTCATTATCAAAAGTAACCAGATAATGACCAGCTGTCCGACGCTTAAGGCGTGCCCTGTTTGGGACAAAATGTGCAATGTCCGCATGGATAATCTTTAAACTAAGATATAGTTAGGGAATAGAGACTGAGATTCTATTATTTATGGCGCAATACATGACAGAAAATTTTATTCTGTTAATTGTTATAAGACCGAAAACAGCCAGAAAAACAACTTAGTGGTCATATATGCCCCAATATAGACCAATAAATCAATTATTCTAGTTATTTTGATGTCACATATCATATTAGAATTATGTATATATTTAAAGGTTCCCTTTACTGTAATCTAAAGCTACAAAATATCATGTCCTGAATTGAATTTTATATTTGAAGTCTATTTTATTAAAATGTAAAACATTTTAACATACATATAAATGTATTTTCTGAGTAACTTATCAAGGTTGATGTTTATAGAACACACAAATTTTGATACAATATGTGTAGAACATGCATAATATAATAAATATAATACAATATAAAATACTCAAAAGGAAATGAAATATTAAAAAGTACTTTGGTGTTGTGTATATTACATTTGATTCCCTGGTAAATGATGAGCAAAACATGACATAAAAGGATGTGTCTGGGTATATGCCCTTATGGTCCCTCGTCAAATGTCTGTGAAATATGGATTTTATTACTGTCCTAGTTATATTTAATAAGTATATTTACTTTTTCACGAATTTTGATGCATAATTAACCCCCTGCTGAGAGTCAGAATAAGTATCTTAACAAACAAAAAATAGTCATTATCATAGAAAAAAAACACCAATGGCAACATGTATGACATACAAAGAAGAAATAACTTAAGACCGATGAAGAATTAAAAAGAAAATCATATTTTTGAAATATATTTAAGGATTAAAATTTTTTTCAAATTTTTGAATTTCCCGCCAGTCTAATTTGAAGGGGGAAAAACAAAATGGTTGCCATTTGTTGTAAGAAATATCAGGAAAAAAGTTGCTTCACTTTTAGTTTTCACAATGAGCACAGTTTTCCGGTTAAGGTTTTTTGACTGATTCTGACTCTTCATCACCAGGGTCATGTATAGAGATTATAAAATTGAAACCAAAATGTTGTGCTCGGCATGAATTTGACTGAAATATGGGTAACATCACCAACACAATTGTGAAGTCTCAAAACTGGATGCTCAGTAACTTTGAGTGACTATAATCCCTTGATTACCCAGATAAACACCAATTCACTTATCCAGAAATACCATTCAATGTCTATTCAAAGAAAGTAACCAATGTTTTGGAAGATATGTTTCAAACTTTTTGCATAAATAATTCATTTAATATTTGCCATTGATTTTTTTTCAATTCTGACAAAGTGATATGCACTGTCTTTGATGCAAATATTCTTCATCAATTGTGATACAAATTGATATTTTTGTAATCTCAGAAGAAGGATAAGATATTGAAGTTTAATAATATGTGTGATTGAGTTGGTTTTTCAGACATTACAATTTTCAATATTTTCTAAGTCGATACCCAGACTCATTCCCAGACTCATCCTTTACACCCATATTGGGTAAATGTCAGCAGTCCTGTTAAGAGCCATAATAAATATCACAATTTGAGGCTCCCTCCATTCATTTAATAGACTAGATGGGAGTAGAAATAATCTTGATTCATGCCATTTAATATTCAAATGTCGGTCAAAGTGATGTCATATTTGAAATCTACATGTAAAAGTAAATCTAGAAATATTGTTTCGAAAATTGTTTATCAACTTGGAAAATTAAATTTTTGGAAAATGTGATTTTTAGTTTGGGTTGATTCCCCATAGACCCCATGTTACAAAATCACAAAAAGTGAGATATATTTTCTTGTATTCGACAAACAAAATTTTCATTTACTGGACATATTTTAATTTGCACAACATTTATATACATAAGGGTTATATGAAAATTGTACCACTAAAACCGATGCAATTTAAGTTTAAGGGAACTTTCTAATATACCTGCCATGCTATCTGACTCGAACGAGCCACCTGATGGTGAAATTGGTAACTACCTACTCGCATCTGCGTTATTAAGGATCACCAGACTGCTTTAAAAAACACAATATAAATCAATGTAACGATACTGTACATAACACAATAATGTCCCTCTCTGGTGTGGCTTAATAACCATTAAATATTAGTCTCGTTTCATGACTGTAGACCTCCCCATTATCTACTTCACCAACACAACACACTTGTCATAAGGGCCTGTAGCTATACTAATTAAATATTTGAGGATACACATACACATACAAGTGCTAAGGAGAGCTTTTGTATCAGTATTTATTGAACAACATGAGTGTCCCAGAGTTGTATTAAAAATACAGATCATATTCTAGACTGATCATGCAGATATTGTTTATATCCACCCCTCAATCCAATATCACTTTTTGTGTTTTTCTCAAAGATTCATTGAATTGTTTCATGATAGGGAGGAAAGGTTTTAGATATTTATCATATTCACTCCCAAATCCTTGAAATTAAGATAACTGTTGAAGATATCAATTTATTTAGTCACTCTGATCTCCTCGTGTATAGTTGGTGGGAGGGTGGATATCAGATATGTTGTCATATCCACCCCCAAAGTGTGTAAATCCTTCAGGTATTTAACATCTTCTTCATCTTGACTTTTGTCAGATTCTGGAAATTAAAAACTCAAATTATTTCAATAAAAATGTACAAAGGGAAACAATTGAATAAACCATGAATAACTTACAAAACCATCAATCGATGTCAGGTAAGTAAATTATACACAAGCTTATTCTTTAATTAGACATCAAAAACATCTAATTAAAACTTCTAACTACCATCTATCATCTGTTTAACTGAAGTAAATCTGATCTAGTTTTCCTATTATCCCAATGACAACTAAGAAGAATCAATATCTAGAACTACTGATAATTATGGCTTCCAGAATTCAAGATGGCTATCCTGAAATTAATCAGGTGTAACTTGATACCTTTTTAACAAAGATGAGGAAAACCCCAGGGCTCATAGATGACCTCATGGATTACCTCTCTTGCCTACAACCTTTGTTTGTCTGCCATTGTGTTTCTGTTATGTCCCTTGTCATTTGACAAATCAGTGATGAGATTTTTCAATTGAACTCTGGGGTTTTCCATCCTCTTCTTTTAACATGTGTATGACACAGTTTTTAAAACTTACCCAGTTTTGTTCGAGATTTCAGATCCTCTCTATTGAGTTGCATTGTGTGTTCACGATCTTTAAGCGCCATCTGGTGCTCTTGTTTCAGAACTTCTAGTTTTTGGCGGTGTGCTGACTTATTGTTCTCCATGTCTTGTTCTAAAATAATTTTTATGCTTATCTTTTAACATTTAATATTGAATAACCATTCAATGATGGGTCATACAATCAGTTACATGCAGTGCAAAGTCCCAGCACATTTAGCTTAGACATTTTCTGGTGCCATCACTTGATTGCAAGGGCATCAAATATGAATTTAAATCAGAAAAATCTCCCAATACTTTACAATGTACTAAGGTCATATGAGCACAGAGCCCATGTCAATCTTGTTATCCTTACTATAGAATCTAATGACAGAAATTCATGAAAGAAAAGTATTTGGATAACCAGATTTGAATTAAGACCTACTTTGTTTTGTTCTTTCTTGTTCTTTCTTCAGTTGGAAATCCCGTAATCTATGCTCCTGTTCCTGCAGTTCTGCATTAAGTCTAAGTTGGGTTCGTGATTGGATAGCGTCATCTTGCATTATCTATAAAGTAAAGGTGCAATACGTCTATTTGATAGATATTAATTGATTCATTTAATTAAAATTTTTGGTATAAACAGTTTTGGGCAGATTGATGTGTTTGTAAATCTACTGGAAGTAAAGGGGGTAAAAAACAACAAAGGTACCCTTCCCCACCCCCTTGTGACAACATAAACAACTTATTAGTGGTACATGGTGTATCATTTACCATCCCAAGGGTAATTAAATTATACAAAAACATGTGACATAACATATTAGCTTAATTTAATAATTTCCCAGTCTTATAATAACTTTTTAGCGGGAGGGGGGGTGGGGGTGGGTGTCATACATTGCAATAATCATGGAATCACTACCTGCAACTGATCGCTAGCTCCATATCCTCTGTAGACCACCTTACTGATTGTGTAGCCTATTCTACTGGCTCTTTGAGTAAGCTGGGTGAATGTTTCCAAGTCTCCGAGTAACTGAGTCGCTTTTTGAAATTTCTCAAAAGTTAGTTTCCCAGCGAAGGCAATAACATCTGCACACACAGCACTGAAAGAAGGCAACATCACATTCAGATTCATGGAAGTTCATTAATCAGATTTTTAACTTTAATGAAAACAGTTTTTGAACAAATAACTTGTAGATAAGTTGTGGTTTAAAACATCTATGCTAAATTAAATATTTAGTTCAGAGAAAAATTATTTATATTATATTTTAGTCAGAATTCAGATTCTAATATCGGAAAGTGGAATTGTACAATTGATAATACTGTAAAAACCTGTGTGAAGCGAACACCCATGGAGCCATGAAATTAAATATGTTCACTGTAGGCATGTGTTCTCTACAGAAAGGTGATTTTATACAGAAGTCAGTGAAGTATATGCTGAAAAGGAGTGTTCACTAGACACAGGTGTTCACTGGAGAGTGGTGTTTACTCAGACAGGTTTAACTGTAATATAAAATAAAATTAAACAATTTATCATCTCCTTAACCACAATCCCCTCTCCTCCCAAACCCATGCAATTAAAAAGTGATAATGAATCATTTTGTTCAGCCTAGAAGGTAACAGCTTCTTACAGCAATTACAGTCTTCCGGGGTGGCTAAATTGAAAGGACAGCAATTGAAAGGACAGCAATTGAAAGGATAACAAGGCATTAACATGCAAAATGTCACCACCTTCCATTTGTTACAGATACCACCTGCCAAACACCAACCGCTTACTGCCAAACACCATCCATAAACAGTGGTGGTGACATAACAAAAGTTACATATACTCACTTGATCATATCTGAGATTGGGTCATGTGTAGTATCAAGCTGCAAATGGAAGGAAAATTTTAATCTTAGATACATCCCCAAACTTAAGAAAAAGAATAGGTGTTACATTATTATTAAGGCATTAATATGCAAAATGTCACCACCTGCCATTTGTAACATTTGTTAAAACAACGAATAACAAACACCAACAACCAAACACCAACCACCATCCACAAAAAAGTTTGAGACTATAACAATATGCCACAATAAAGGGGGGAGGTTTATCCTTACTCATAGATGTTTAAATATAGAAAAGATGAAATAAACAATTAATGGGTGATATTCCAAAAAGGCACTTGTCTTTGCAACAAGATGTTAGATCATATGATTTTAACTTTGATGAGATGCTTTTTTCTCAATTTATATGCCACTTATATTTTTCTCTGATCTTATGCATCCAGAGCAGGCATTGTACAATCTTAGTTTTCAATAGTATTTATTTTTCAACTAGCACTATATATCACTATCGTAGTTTTGTCCTCATCTCTTTAACAGACTCTTCTTCTAAAAACACGATGACCTAGTAACACACTGAATTCAAGTGACATTGAATTAATCTATTATACACTTAAGAATGATGAAGAATACCAAAAACAATTTTGTTTAATTAACCTTAGCTTATAATGGAAAATCAAAATAAATGCAGTGTGTGCAAAACTGAATGAATCAACAAAAATAAATGTTTCTAGCTACTTTTTTCCTATGATTCAATATAAAATGTCTGTATTTAAAACTTACCATTTTAATGACATCATCGAGTTCATAGAAAAGCATCAATTTTACTGTTAACATTGTGTCATCTATAGTCCTCACACCTAGCACCTAAATAAAAAAACATGTACAAAAAATATGTACATATGCACAATAGCAAGTAAAACAAGGCATTACCATGATAAAATGCCACTGCCTGGTAAGCTTATCCTCTGAGCGTAGTGCTCCGAAATCCGGAATTTTTTTGAAGGAGCTATGGATTAAGGACACCTGCTTAGGAGAATGGGTAAGTTAAGTGTATTATTTGTTAAAGACATGAGTCACAAAAATGGTAACTATTACAATGTGCCAATACTTCTTGGTAGTGACAAAACAAAATTAAAAAATTATGACTGAACATGTATAAAGCATGTGACATGTTTACCACCAAGAAGCAATCACATATTGCACACCATTCACTTTATGTAACCCCTTCTAAACCAAGGTCCATTAACAGTACAATAAAGGTTATAATGTTGGCTACCAGTTCTTAAATCTCACCATATAAATATGCAATTAATAATGAGAATTGATAAACAAGGCATAAACATATCAGTATATCACTGAATGGTTACTAAAGAGTAACAATTGGTTACTGACACTGAACACAGATGTCAACCACCTGACATAAAAATGGTTGCTATAACAATGTACCAGCCATTTTTTGGGGGCAGTATCACATGATGTAGGGACTATTGGTTCATCAATAAAGTTGACTGACCCTAAGTAAAATTCATCCCATTAAATGTTAATCAAATGTTCTTTCTAACGCTTTGGGAAAACATTGTGACCATTAATGTTTAACACTTACATTATAGTAAAATTGGTCAGGTTTGTAGGTAAGTTGGGTAAACTTGTTACGCCCTACTATCATTCGTCCTATTTGGTCTGGGTCTTGACCATGCCATTTGAACTCATGCAGCCTGAAATAATAGTTCACATATACCTCCTACATGTCCTAGACAGTTATAAGTTGAATATAATATAATGGAATTGGTGGTCAATTCTTGGACAAGAAACATGGAGAACTTTTTGTGTCCCCCATTCATACTATAAGCCTTGGTTTAATCATAGGCTTCTCTAGAAAGCCCATGGTTTATATAACTGTACTCAGGTGTTTGATTGAAGTCATGCAACCTAAATAATGGTCCACATATATTTTGAGGATTGTAACATAATACAGGATTCCACTTAAACTAAAAATTACAGACTAAAGAGAAAAAACAGATTCTGAGTTAATATACCTGGTACATGGGAAAATAATTTGATTTTATAAAAATGTATTTCTTTAACATCCACCAAAAACCAAAAATCACTAATAAAAGGTTGCCCCTGTAATGCATTTTCACATATACTATTAAAAGAATCAGTAATTTATATTATAAATGGTTTGTACTGTAATAGAATACAAACACTGACAAAAAATCTACCCACCATTCTTCAGCTTCTGGCATAAACACTGTAGGTCCCTCAATTATCCTTCTCTCCACACTATTGTCTTTAAGCTTCTTATAAACAACGATAGAATGGTTGGCATCTATTTTGTCACATTTAAATGTTTGGATGTGTTCGTGTTCCAGGATGTTACAGTACATCTCACATGGGCTGGAAAGATGGGAAAATAATGAAAATGAAGGTATGGAAGATTTAAGTCTTTCATGAAATTGTCTTTAAGCTTCTTGTAAACAACTATAGAATGGTTGGCATCTATTTTGTCACATTTATATGTTTGGATGTGTTCATGTTCCAGGATGTTACAGTACATCTCACATGGGCTGGAAAGATTGGATAATAATGAAAATGCAGGTATAGAATATTTAAATCTTTCATGAAATTGTCTTTAAGCTTCTTGTAAACAACTATAGAATGGTTGGCATCTATTTTGTCACATTTATATGTTTGGATGTGTTCATGTTCCAGGATGTTACAGTACATCTCACATGGGCTGGAAAGATTGGAAAATAATGAAAATGCAGGTATAGAATATTTAAATCTTTCATGAAATTGTCTTTAAGCTTCTTGTAAATAACTATAGAATGGTTGGCATCTATTTTGTCACATTTATATGTTTGGATGTGTTCATGTTCCAGGATGTTACAGTACATCTCACATGGGCTGGAAAGATTGGAAAATAATGAAAATGCAGGTATAGAATATTTAAATCTTTCATGAAATTGTCTTTAAGCTTCTTGTAAACAACTATAGAATGGTTGGCATCTATTTTGTCACATTTATATGTTTGGATGTGTTCATGTTCCAGGATGTTACAGTACATCTCACATGGGCTGGAAAGATTGGAAAATAATGAAAATGCAGGTATAGAATATTTAAATCTTTCATGAAATTGTCTTTAAGCTTCTTGTAAATAACTATAGAATGGTTGGCATCTATTTTGTCACATTTAAATGTTTGGATGTGTTCGTGTTCCAGGATGTTACAGTACATCTCACATGGGCTGGAAAGATTGGAAAATAATGAAAATAAGTCATTCATGAAATTGTCAGTAACTAATTTATAAGATATCGCTTCTAAAGTGACACTTAATTTTCCAATAAGAAATTCAAATCGTTGAATTGGATCTATTGAAAATTTTACATGTACAATATTGCATAGAACAATACAAGTTCATTTGAAAGTGAGAGAGTTTTGGAAAATAAGCAATTGCAGATGTCCAAGACAGACAATGGCAAAGACAGTAATCCAAAATCTGAAAATTAATTTTTTCAAATAATTCTATGTAATAGCATCCGAAGACAGAAAACGCCATTTTTATGACTAAATTGCAAATCATGTGTGTTGTTCATGTATATTATTACTGTTTCACACATTTTATTTTACTTTTTAAAAAGAGATATCCACTTTAATTGAGAAAGTTATTCCAAACTTAGAGGGTTGCATTTTTCGTGCTACCCTGTATTTTAACAAGTATTCTTACCCTCTCTTGTGCTTAATGTGTCCACTTTTAAATTTGATCACCAGGTACTCATCTTGACTTGCTGTGTATCTCTGCAGTCTATGAAACCGTTCTCTAAATAGAAACACCTGAAAGAATATAAACACCTCAATAGGAACATCTAAGAATATTAAAGTCTCAAAAGATACATCTTCAAAAACCTATTATAAAATCAAAACAACTGAAATACATGTAATTATGAAATGATTACAGAAACATCAGACAGCAGAAACACCTTCAACTTGGGTGAACCAATGGTATAAAAATAAACATTATTAATGTCCCTACATTCATTAACATCATCTCTTAGAGCTATAAAGAAACTAGACTGGTATTAAAAAACATTCAAAGTTTACTTATTAAATGGGAAATGAAGGAGGGGGATGGCATAATAAAATAATTTAGTTTTTCAAAACTGTCAACATTTAATTACCAATATCATAAAACTTTATAAAAACTTACCCGTGCTGGGCCTACAAGTAAACGTCCCTCACCCAGATAGTTTAGAACAACTGCCTGTTCCCCCTCGCGTACTGTCTTGTATTTCATTCTTGCTTGGCTACAATTCAAAGTTTGATGACTGTCATTATATCAGCAATGTATTTGTCAAAGTATGATCTGGAATACAAGCAGAGAAGACAAAGCTATGCACCAGATAATATTGAAAAGAGCTGTAACATAAATGTGTAGAAAATGCATGGAAGGGTGTACAAATTAACTTTGTCAAACCATGTGATCTAAGATTAGATCCACGCTTACCTGTTCCAGGACCTGGACATTCTTGGAATGAGATAACACTCATGGCCTAGACTATATCCTCTAGTCTAGAAATTTTTTGAAATTTGGAATGAAATTCAGTCTATTGGATATAGACTATCTCATGGCCCTTCAAAACCCATGGATCCACTGGCATTAATTGTTTTCTAATCCATTCTGTTGTATATCTCTGGTTACTAGTGTGGGTATTGATGTCAAACTATTTCAAAACATTTCATAGCCAATGATTTTGTTAGATCATACTCATAGATAGAAAGTCATGATTAACTCATGCAAATGATTTTACATTACATGTACATAGTGAAATTATAAATGTAGTCTAGCATTTAGTTAATAGTGTAGTATTGTCTTGAGTCAAGACAGTTTAGTTTGTACATAGACTAATGTGTCATGTTTTGATACAATTGTCAATAAAATAAATATATATTGATAACTGATTTCATAGAAATAACTTGTCAAATGCAATGAAAATGACCAATATACAACCTCAATTATCACCTACCTCAGTGGACGAAAACGTTATATCTTGTTGCCGAAATGTTCTTCAGATACTGGAGGTAGCTTGCATCAGCAATGTGATTTCATAAAGTCACGATTATCACCCGATTTTACCAGAATTAAACATAGCTTAATGAATCATTTTTGTGTATGCTGGTGTCACGCCCTCTTTATTTGTAAACAAATGCTATACACTGAACGAACCATTTTCAACACATCGATATACTAATTTGTACTAGTATGACATCTATAAAAGGAGTGAAAGTATAGTAGGCAATGTAAGACATGTAAGAGTTAGTGTGAAATTGTGTCACATGCCCCTATTGTTGATTGTCAATTCTTATTGTGCCTCATCAAGTATGAAGTTGATTGTTCCTTTTCTCATATTTATTTTTCCTCACTAGCCCATTGACATTGATTGTTCATCTCGTGTGAATATGCTGGCTCTCCTCACACAGAGAACTATCTACAACATATGATGATTTGCCCTCACAGCCGGGCCTCACAGCAACTCTTTCTTAAATGGGAAGCTGGTTGTTCCTTATCCATAATATAGTGTTTGAGGTTCTTCCGATTTTTTCTCCATCTTATGTGTTTTTGATTGCTTCTTAAGTTGTTTATTGTTCCTTATCTAGTGTTGATTGCTCTTCATAGTGTGCTCCTCGTTGATTGTTCCTTATCTAGTTTGAATGTTCTCCATCTAATGTGTTGTGGATTGTTCCTTCTCCAGTGTTGATTGTTTTTCATATATTGTGTGTTTTATGGCTCACTGTTGATTGTTCCTTATCTGGTTTGAATGTTCTCCATCTAATGTGTTTTGGATTGTTCCTTCTCCAGTGTTGATTGTTTTTCAAATATTGTGTGTTTTATCGCTCACCGTTGATTGTTCCTTATCTAGGTTGAATGTTATCCATCTAATGTGTTGTGGATTGTTCCTTCTCCAGTGTGATTGTTTTTCATATATTGTGTGCTTTATCGCTCACCGTTGATTGTTCCTTATCTAGGTTGAATGTTATCCATCTAATGTGTTGTGGATTGTTCCTTCTCCAGTGTTGATTGTTTTTCATATAGTGTGTATTTTATTGCTCATCGTTGATTGTTCCTTATCTAGAGTTGATTTTTCTCCATCTAATGTGTTGTTGATTGTTCCTTATCTCATGTTGATTGTTTTCAAATAGTATGTGTTTTAATCGCTCATCGTTGATTGTTCCTTATCTCGTGTTGATTGTTGTTCACATAGTGTGTTTTGATTGTTCCTCGGTGATTGTTCTAGTTATAGTTGATATAATAGATAGATGAGTTCAAACCGGGTTCAAACGCGGCCAGCAATGATATTATACATTTTGTAGTTGAGGTATGTCCCGGGAGGTTGCACATATAGGGTAGGTCACAAGTGTCACAAACTTATGACAGCGGGCTAAAAATTTAACATAGGGAACAGTTTAGAGACCCCTGGCCGACAAATTCAGATATAACATGTACAATGAAAAAGTTGTCACGTCTTCATTATCTTATAATGTTGGTTAACTGTCCCGGTAATTTCCCGGGGCGATCAAAATCCCGGGATCGCACCTGCCTTACTTACATCAGGTCAAAGGTCAAATCACCTGGCCGCAATGCATCATGGGAATAAGGAAATAGTAAACGGCCATGTTGAAAGCGTAACTGAATATTTTTAGTAAAAGTTAGTTTTAAGCGTGTAAAGGTAATCAAAATGGCAAATATGTTATACACACTGATACCTACGATTCTTCTTGTAACTGGTAAGTGAACATTTTATGCTATATTTTCAAAACAACATCTAAAATTCAAGGATAAAAGCAACACCAAATATTTTTTAATTTTTAAAACTTTTCACTTGTTGATTTCCTGTTGTAGGGCTATGTGTCATATCTGAGTCAGCTGTGATCTAAAAAATGAACTTATTATGATATTGTAGTAGCCTTAAGATAGTTGTAATCTGTTGTTTCTAGTAAACATAGTAATTTTTCCTTGCTGCTTTTGAGACTAGTAAGGCCAGAAAGTCGAAAGTTGAAAAGTTGGCTTGAACACAAATTGTGAATGCTTACTTAGGTCCAAAGCCTTCTCCTATATTCCGGCTTTGAGTAGAAGATAGAGCTGCCTTGGTACTATGAATATTGTAAATCATTGTGTTACACGCACAGTAAATATGGCATAATAATATGAAATATACCTTTACAGTTGGGGACAAAAATAAATGACAGGTCGATTTTCGATCACCATTTCCTAATTATGGTGGTCTGAAAGCCCATAATTTCCAATATTGTCTAGATATATATCCCTTAAAGTTTGTATATTTTACATTTTGTATAATCTCATCCACTGATGTATGGCCTCTTGTAAATTCTCTTATTTTTAACATGGGAAATCCTCACTTCAGCAAATCCACCTGTCATTTATTTATGTCCCCAACTGTATGTATAGATTTGAAGAACATCAGCCCACATCCCCGTCTGAATCGATTGTTATATTTGATTTCTCTAAGTGAGAATAATTTCAAAGTTTCCTCCATTTTATTCACGTCCAGAACCGGAAGCCATTTTTCGCTACAGCGAGAAAATGTCACCATGTGTCAAACTCCGAAATGAAATTTTGAAATATCTAAATCCAGACAAGCAACGCTTCATCCTAAATATAATTAATATTCTTAAAAATATTTATAAAATTAAAAAAAAATGAGTACTAGGTGCGTGTAGGTGCGTGTAGCACCTTTTCTAGAGTACATACGAAATCAATGAAGTTACGTCTAGCTGTAAGCTAGAGACTCGAGTAAGTGAATGCAATCAAACGTCTAGGCTAAATGTCTTGTTTAAAGCTATGGTCACGCCCTTCATCCACTTATCTTGCTGAAGCCATTCACGAGAAATACTTTGTGACTTATTCACTTCGACACTTCTTTGTAGAATTTCTGTTTTCCACCACGTTTGATTTCTGGAAAAATTAAAATCTCGTGAGATCTCGATCCATGTGAAAAAAAAACTTGACTTCCCCTAGATTGGAAATTAGAGCAAATAAACAAGTTACACATTACACCCCTTCGCCCTAGTATATAAGTTTCTAGAAAAAGTTGATGTCCACAAATAAGCTCTACTAACAAGTGGGCCGTGTGATTGAGTAGTCAGTAGTGAAATACTAATTTTATCTCTTTCAAGCCTAATTGAATCAAGGGCATTTCACTACCAAAATATACACTTTAGATTTTTGAATGGACACAGAATATGTCAGTTTGTATCATTTTAGGAAGCATGTTGCAGTTGATATATTTTTGAACAAATTCATTTACGATTAAGACAAAAATATTCATGCGTTCAAAATTCAAATGATATAAACAAGGGTTGAAACTTAATTTTGATGTAAGTTTGAACAATTTTAGTATAACCTTGAGCAGAATATCAGATAACAGAAAATTTGATTACAATTGAAACTTTTTGGCTGAATTAAATATTTGATCGTCATCAATTGTGTTGATCAAAGAGATAATTAGCATTCTTAATAGAATTGATGCATATATTTGAATTATGTTAGGCAAAATGATCCTGTTATATATATAATGTAATTCATATATTACCAACTTAATATTTACATAAACATAAATATGTAATAAAGGTTAGGTGTATAGCTGTTGTTCTATTTACTTTTTTAAGTTATGTCAGTTGACCAATTAATTAATTTTATTTATTTTATATTAGACTAGTAAATCAGCATTGTGAAATCTTTGCTAGCAGGTTTTACATTAAGATAATTGGTGGGGTACTGTTTCATTTTAAAAGTTTTCAATTGTGATGCCTTAAGTACATATTCAGTTTTCAAGTACATGCCTGGTGAGAGCTTATTGTAGTCATGATTCAAAAGTGAAAAGCGAGAAATCAGCAAGGAATAAAAAACAGTTTATTTCATAGAAACATAAGAAATAAATCGTCTGTTCAAGTATCACAAGAGAGATTGAGACAAAAGTAATTTATGTTAAAAGGTAACGCCCTTGTCATGTCTGTTCCCGACTGTTTCCTCTGAAATGAATATACAGGGTGATCAATAAATAAGGTAAAAGTATCTGGCATTTCTTCAGATTTTACCCAATCCTCATAGAATTTGCACAGAATAATGTTCAAACATTATTGAATTGAAATATTAAGTTACAGATCAAAGTGATGTGATTGGTTGAAGTTATGGTTGCCATAGCAACAGAAAGCATGAAGACCCGGGGCAACTATCAAAGAACTAAATTTTCAGTCAAAGCGCTTTTGATAATATATTTCAAATCACAATTGAAATGACATATCATATTCTTATTTTATACTTTATAACTACTCTACCTAATGCCCTTTGTTTTTAACATGTAGTCCATGTCTTCTATTCAAGTCTTCGAACACCTTTTTAAACCCATTTTCCCATAGCCTGCTGTAAATTTTTAAGATAGCTGACTTCAAGTCTTCCCATGAGAAACTCCCTCAACTCCCTCTTCAGGTCACCGTGAAGGTAAAATCATGAGGGGACAAGTCAGGAGAGTATATTACATGACCTAACAGTGGGAAACCCAGTGCTTCGATGGCTTGTACCGTGAGAATAGCATTGTGAGATGGAGCATTATCCCAGTGCAATGTGAAACGTGTTACGGGCCTCTTCTTCTTCTTTGCTCTCATCAAATCTATTAAGTATTGTTTTTCATCATTGACCTGTGTCATAGACTTTCTATGATCACTTCAGTTTTTATTATATATTTATCTTTTCCATGAGATCAAACACCAAATTTGCAAGAAAATATGTAACAATGGTAACAAAGTATTAAAACAATAAATGCTGGCACCCACGTTTATTTCTTTTCAGTTTGAAAAAGAGGTTCTTTTTATCATTTTTCGTTCAAATTGGATGCAATCAAATTGCCCCGGGTACCTCTGACTCCAGTTGCCATGGTAACTATAATATTAACCAATAAGATGACAGAATTTATATCTTTATAGGTTTTAATTCAGAAATGTACAAGGTATATTCTGACCAAATTTCAGGATGTTTGAGCCAATATTTACAAAATACCAGATACTTTTACCTTATTTATTGATCACCCTGTATACATATGCTTCTTGTAAATTCAAGCATTTAGTGCCTTATTTTCATCTATAAAACGAGTCCATTGAAGATAATGATGTTTTTCATACAAGCTTGATTTTCATAATAGTTTGGATAATTTTGCTTGACTGGGCTAAACCCTGGAATATGGCTCCTTAAATTTCCAAAATTTTATTAATGGTGTTTCCCTTGAAGCAATGGATCAAAACGTACATGTACATGATTTTATCAAGGTATTATCACTCATAAACAGTCAAATGTTGCTTGAAAGTGGTCACAGCAGAAAAATAGCTTGCTTCAATGAACATGTTATTTTAATGCTTTGTAGTTTGTAACTGTGTTGACGGATGCTCTCTGTGGAGCGTTTTACTCCATTTTTAAATTCCTTTTGAAAAATCAGAAATCTGCGGTTGAGAAACATGAAATTGATTTCATGATCATCTGGTATGGTACTATCCAAGTATTATGCAGTATAGTACAGTTCGACAATTAAATCTGACTTTCTTTTGTATTGTAATTTAGGATAATTAGAGATTCTATAGTTCCGCTGAAAAGTCAGCATTGGAATATTGAATTATAGCATCCATAATGCGAAGTTCCACTTTCCAGAACTTCAGAGTGAATTAGCACAAACTATGGTCAATAAGGTAAATATGAACACTTTGGCCACCGATAAATATAATATTGTAATATTCGGAATTTATTGACTCAATTGATTAAGTCGGGTTTATGAATTAACTTCTTGCAAGAAATATAATTGTTCCTAAAGTATGTTTGTAATATTTTTATAAACAGCTCATTTCCTGAAATGGTTAAATAACAGTTATTCCCTGAAATGAAATAACTGTTTCATTAGATATAGAAGGAAGGTTGTGTAGAGTGAAATGTCCATGGAATTAACAAGGAAAAGGATCAATATATACAACATAAAAAGTTTGAATTTAATAGAATTAGAAAAATCAGACTGTATGTTTGGTTTTATATTAGAAATTAAAAAAACTGAATGAGACTGGCATTTCGAGATTAGGTTGGCCGAAAATAATTCCAAAGGTAATTTATAAATAACATATAAGAGAAAACCATCAAGTAATTACACTTTTCAACTTCATTTCCTCTTAGCTTGTTTCCCATTGAGAAGGCTGTATGGTCGTTAAAGATATTTTACTGCAAAGCTCTTGAGAAAAGTTGCTCTTGGTTTTCTTTAGAATGAAAATCTGCAACAACCTTAGTGCATTTTACTGTACTAAAGCAGATATAATGTCGTTTTTTTTCCGACTCCTATACCTGGATTGATTAGTAGGCTTTTGTACTTTGGTATGGTTTGTTGAATGGTTTTGAAGTCTCTTCTTGAATGATATTTTAACTTTTATTGGGGTTAATTTGTGTAATGTTGCCCTTTGTGTTAAACATGGCAGGGCTTGCATTAACGGCGTCCCTTACATGTAAGTGACGCAAAAAAAAAATGTAGGACGGAAAAATAAAAAATATTTCCGTTTTTGGGACGGAAAAATAATTGAGTCAAAACTTTGAACATTTTTGAAAATCTCAATAGTTGATCATGTTTGACTTCTTTGAGGTGTATATTAAGATCAAAATATGTGAGATTTACAACTTTATTTTGAGTAAAAAAGAAAAAGAATGCAGAAAAACGAACTATTGTAATGGGCGATAATAGGTTATCAGTTTGCATGTGACATATTTTTCTCACTGAAAAGCTGATATAAAACCTTCAAAATGAGTTCAATTGTACAAATGATGCATACTTACCCAGGTGAAGTAGTCTATTTGTGATTATATAACGTCAAAATGGTCTAATTTATGATATAAATCAGAGGATTCTGATCATGTAGAAAATGTAGTGATACACTAAATTACTGAGCGTCAGACAAATTCATACTAAAAAATGTTCCTATTTTTTCAAGCAGTTGTTCAGTGCAAACAGCAAGTATAAAGATAATCACAGTATAATAGTACTTACTATAACAGGCTGGAGGTTACATAACATAAGTGAATTGAATATAAAGAACATGTTTAAATCACAGGGCACGAATGGCAACATTTTGAAAACACATAAGACATGTAAGATCAAGTCATGCACATTCCAAAATAGCCCATTATAGCTAATTTAGCTTATTTATTGGAGGACACACTTTTTTCGGTCGGGACTCACTTTTTAAAATTTTTTCCTTCATTGGGACTCACATTTTTCAGAGCCTAATGCAAGCGCTGACATGGATAGATTCTTTCTATTAATTTTTTGTGACAATATAGGTAATACTTTTTCAGAGATTTATGAAAGTTGGGTTAAAAATCTCCATCATTAGGCATTGCAAAATAAACAATATTAATGTGTGAAAATATAGCATCTATTAAAGATTACAGAATGTAAATATTTTTGTTTAAGATACATTAATTGATAGACTGTTTGATACTTTTTGATATTAATAAAAAAACAAGGACATTGGAAACTAACAATCTTTAGAATGCCTCCAGCATTTCCTCTGCATGGGAAAAACAATAGACTCCGTAACTCCTTATATGGAAAACAAACAAAGGGTAAAAGCCATCCAATTACGGCCACACTATCATAACAAGACGCTATTGAAGATGTTGATCATTTAATTTCCGTGTTATTCAGCGTTGTTTGTAGATGCCAATACTTTTTATACAAGTAAATTGAAAAGTATCTCGGCTAAGATTTGCTCCTAATTAAACTTACAGAGCAGTTACCAATTACTGTGTTGGAAGACATTTTGACAAGAAGCGCATCTTTCAGAATAACATACAGAGAGATTGTTCATTTTATTAAAGTGTGAGATAATCTTTGGAAAAAGTGTATTCTTACATTCAGTCAAAATCATGTTTAAACTCAGTGTTTTAGCTCCTTCCCAAAGGAATGTTAGATGGTATACTGGTAGTTAGATGATGGGGACTTTGGGTGAACCTGAATCAAGTGCCTCGATTATATATCTGTAATATGGTAACAATTAGGAGCTTATGAAAATCATTGTGACATTTCATGCCTTTTATTGCTTGTATGACATAGTCTCATAGATTATGTGTTTTTACAGGTATGTCAATTGTTCTCATCAAACACGCAACAAAGTAAGAGGACTAAGGGATTGTATCAAACTGTAATGCAAGGAGGATTGGCTCCCAGGATCGAGACTCGATATTTTCCAACAATGAAAATGTCGAAATGTCTTTATTTTCTGAAATTATAACTGAATATAAATTCAAAATAACTAGTTCAAAAGATTCGATCCAATATTTTGTTCATTCCTTGTGAGTTTTGGAATTTTTCGTTGGGAAATAAGACCAAAATTCACGATTCAAATGTTGAAGTGAACAACATGGCTGCTGTTTGAATTCGAATTTTGTATCAGGACATGCCCATATATGGGACAGAATATCAATGTTGCACTCTGGGAGCCAATCCTCCTTGCTGTCATGTGAATATATTGTTAGAATGTTTCCCTTTGGAAATGGTTATGATTTCACAACCTGATCTTGACCTCACTTGGACTCTATAAACGAGAGGTAAATCTGAGTGTGAATGGTCTCAGGGTTCAGTTTTAGATGGAATTCGATTATTTTTTGATAGCCATATGTAGGATTCAAATTGGGAAAGAAAAGTTAATTTTGTCATTTTTGCAATTTATGTATGTTGATATTGTGATGTCATCCATTATGTCTATTGTTTAGTGTTATATGTATATAGCAGTACATTAGCAAAATCACTCCTGTGCTTTTTGATATATCGCTATTGATTGCCATGATATATCGGAAAATACAAAATTAGATTTGTCTATATGTAGGTCTTATGTTATTGATACGATCGCTTCTTTATGTTCAAAACAAATAACAACAGCACATTATTCAATGATCTTTCTTTTGAAAGGATATTAACCTCTTGAATACCCAGAGTGACGGATATATCCGTCACAAATGAAATAAGACTGGTGCCCAGAGGGACGAGAAAATCCGTCACAAAATTTTTCACAAAAATTGCTCTCATTTGAACAATTTTCATCCAATTTACTCAAAAATTGTTTTAAAACGTGTAGAAATGATCTCTGCCATCCAATTTTACTAAGCTGAGCATCTAAAGTTGTATAGGTATGTAATAAAATGTCAAAAGGTGGCAAAAAATGAAAAATTCTCTGGTTTCATGCCAATTTTAGAGCCTGGGATTCAGGAGGTTAAACAATGGGATGATTTCCTCAGTTCAATATTGGTTCCGTGTGTTTGTGCTTCTGTCAGTTTTGACACCTCCATTAATGGTTATATATTCAGTATGTTTTTTTGAAGGAGTAAGATATTTTTAGGTGGGGTGGTGGTTTCTTTTGAATTTTTTGGACTCTATTCCGTACAAATTGATCAAGAATGCCCCCTAATGAACCGTGCATTCATCTCAAACAAAAGTTCCACTTTGAGAGAAATTTTTTCGTTGCTTCATTCATCATTAAGAATAAGAACTTCAGACTTAAATTAGAGGGGTTCCCCATTATGGTAATCATCGTAGATAATAAGTAAAGAGGTTTTGAGACTAGTTGTCGATTTTGCTGGTGATTTTTTTGTCTAAGTACCTCATATCTTAAAGATTTGACCAGCTTATTTATTCCAGTATAAAAATTTCAAAAGTTTTTTTTTCAGTTTTTTTATTTTGAGGAGTTTTTTCTATTGGAACCCCATATTAAAAATCAACCATATAGGTCAAGGGGTGGAAATGTTTGCTGTTTGAAGCTAACCACATGTAAACACAAGAACCAAATTGTATACAAAATTGGCTTCCTCTTCTGATCTGTGAAATACCAACATGTTTAGTGTTTGTTTAACCCATTTTTACACCCTGGTTATCTTTGATGTTTTCATGGTTACAAATTCTTGGTTCATAATTTAGGTGGGCCCTGGAGCATCATTTTCCAGGGTTAAAATAAGATTAGTCTGAGCTTTGTAGTTAAAAAGTTTTAAAGTTTTTTTTCCCTGGAATTCTTTTTAAACTGAGCTAGAAATTCATCAGTTTATCCCCATTGTTTGGATTAAATAAAATAAGATTTTCAGTTCTATGGATTAATTTACGTAAAACTGACAAAAAAAAATTAAAAATGCCTTTATTCAGACAAGAAAAATAGTATACTTCTATGATTGATATTCTCGTCTCAGGGCTCTCGCCAGGCTTTTAGACTGTGGCGCAGCACCACACTCTATTTAGCTCCCTCCACACCCTATTGTCAAATCATTACTGTTTCCACAGTCTAAACTTGACTGATTATACAATATTATAACATACCTATGATGATGTATATTGCAAAGTGTACACAAGACAGCGGGCCAACATAAGTTTTGAAAAGCCTGCGCCCGCAAACTTTCTGATTGGTCAAGGCGCTGACGTCATAACCAATCAATCGAAGATAAAACTGCGTGAGCAATTTTTCAACTCATTTCAATCATTTTCAAACCATTTGTTTGTCAATTCTATAAGAAAACGGTACTCTCTGACCAGTCTACATCATCATAGGTATGTTATAAATCGTTTATGTCACTATCGTGGCGCATATGCCCTCGGTTCTCAGAGATCAATGTCCCTCCCAAGGTCGGGCCATATATCACTGAGACCTCGGGCATATATACCACGATAGTGACATAACCTCTAAATAGCACGTAAAAAGGATAAAACATAACATAAATATGATTTATTACAATTAAACGGTCATTCTGAAGATGTTAGCACCACACCCTAAATATTTCCTGGTGAGAGCCCTGCGTCTTTATATATAAAGTTCTTTATTTTTCAAACTCTTTCTCAGATACTGCAATTGCCAGTTGTCTCAAACTATCACATCTGACAGATGCAACTTTCTCTTGCCAACCACTAAAGCATCCGGCATCCTAATGTCAACTACATGTATATGATCTAGAAGTGCCAGTTTTTATGTCACCACCAAGAAGTGACAGGTAGCCACCTGGGGAGGGGGGGGGGGGGGTAAATAACCATTTTAAACATAGGTAAGAAGTGACAGATTGCCACCTGGGGAGGGGGGGGGGTGAATTACCATTTTAAACAGAGGTTAAACCAAGCTTTTAAGGTCAAACTTTGCATAGTGAGAGAATGTATGGAATGGTGTTAAATAGTCAATTATGGAAATCTATTCTAATTCATTCTCTCTTTAGTTTTTTTTTTGTCCTGGTTGCCTGATCTTTAGGTCAGGGTCCATCTAATGTTTACATACAAAACCTTACATAAAATTTCTTGCTATATATAATGATATTCGTTACAAGAAATCATATGACGAGAGAATTGAAGTTGATGCAAATACTGCATTGATCGAAAGCTTAAACATGTAGCGGAACCCCACCTTAGTATAGAATTCATGTGCAAAATGACATTTCCATTGATTTCATCTAGTTGGTACTTTTATTGATACTTTTAGAGTGACCTGAAAACTTTGATTTTAGCTTATTTATGGCTAGAGTCTGTCAGTTTATTAAAGTCAGTTATCTATTTAACACATTTATCATCTATATGCATCTATTTTTTTTTTAACTTGCGGTTTGCTTTAGTGCCTCTATCAATACAAAAAAGTTTTTTCAACATGTGATTAAGTTATTAACTGATTAAGTTGTGTATTAACTGATTAAGTTGTGTATTTTTAAGATTTAGCTCATCTTTTTTTTAGCTATCATTCAATGAGTAATTTTCCTTAACCACTGGTCATATCAAAGTTATGTTACCTTGTCAAATAAGACTCATCCTAGTCCTTCCCTGTGATCAATGTTTCAAGTGTTTTATTGTATGAATGTGTAATTGTTAGACCTTTTTGAAATGTAGAGATAAGTGAACGTCTAAAAGTATATTTTCTAGGAATGCATTGTTGAGATAAAATTCAAGAGTCATTGCTCTGATATTCATTGATTCAATGGCATTGACTAGCCCCAAACTACAATATACAGTTTATATTTGTTTCATAGATATGTGATTATAGAGTCAGATTAGATTTTGGCTAGGTAAAAGAATCATCTCTAGTTTAAAGAGTTAAGGTGGGGTGAAGCTCTCATGAAGAGTAGCTACTAAGTACTTCTTTAATCTTTCTGATATATGTGACCAATGCATGAACGATTTATTACATTTGGGCTAGGTAAAAGAATCATAGTTTGTTCAAAGAGTCGAAATGAAGTGAAACTTTTATACAGGGTTGATTAATTCACAGTAAGTCTTAGAATTTCTATGAATTTGGTTAAGTATCATTTACCCCAGGGTATTTTGTCATCTATATCACATCTGTGATCTACTTTGTGAAATATAAAAAAATAAACTGTAATTTTTGAATGTTTCGTTCGAACTGAGACTGCAACGGCTTGTTAGCGGAGTAGCCTTCAAATTTTGTAAATCACATTCCCCGCAGATGCGGATGCCTTAAAGGTAGAAAATCATGTCAGTTCCTGGAAATAATCAAAGAATTGTGTCATATCTATCATAAGTATCCTTTACACTAGTTTGATTAAGTCTCTTTAGCTTCATTTATGAGATTTTTATGAAGAGGCTAGCAATTATTACTGCCTTCGTGGCTTCAGGGTATTCTAGAATCAACTCACCATTATTATTAGATTTAGTTTGTCTTGTGGCTATTTTTAATTTTCCCATTTTCCTGCATTTTTTCGTTAATAATTCAGTGTATGAACAACATACCTCTTCACTGAATATACCTCACTAATTCTTACTTCAGTTTTTCAAAAATACTCTTATGTTTTACTTATTGGCGCCATAATATAGTAATTGGTCTACTTAAAAGTGAAATATGGTGTTCTTAATATATTGCGTTTTTTGTATGTCTAGTAGACTAGTGCTGTATGAAATATGGTCAACACTTAGGTAAATAAACCTTTGTGCTTTTTGAATAACTTTGTGGAAATTGGATATATTTATGGATATGATATCCTTGATTCTAATATCACAAACAGCTGTAAAAATCCTTTTACTTGTTGTTATTATGCAGCCTGAAGAAGTTACTAATAACATGGTAATTCTCGGAATATGTAAATTAGCAACAGGGGAAGGGGAGCAAGGGATCTTAGCCCAATTTAGAAGAACATGTTTTTCTGTGTTTTGATCTCTTAAGGATCGAAGTCATTAGAAAATTTTGAAAGTACATTCTTTTTACATGGTCATATTGAATGCTAAATTAGTTGCTTGTGATTTGTGCTCCCAAAGCGGTACTTATCGAAATGAAAAACGATGAGCCCTCGATGTGATAAGTCAAATAACCAATTCCTGATAGTACTTAGCAAAATGAGAAATCCCACAAATGAAATATCAAGGGTCATGTTTCAAAATGCAAAATAGAGTACAAAGGAGAGGAATTAGAGAGAAATAAAGTGAACAGGCATGAAGTAAAGATTCTAAATTGTATAGATATGCAAGAAAATCTGACACTTTATTCAATTTTTACAGAAAAATGGAGTGAAATAAGCATGAGCAGACAGACATTTTAACCAGATGAGAAATTATCTCCTAGGGGGTCTCTGGCGGAAATAAATCAATCATATTTCTGTTTGTCGGATGGCTTTTTTTCTATAGTATCAAATTCACAAATTAATTCTTAATTTTTGAGATGATGTGAAGGATACCTTGCTTGTTGGTGCAAACTCGGGAAACTTTGACCTCTCTCAAGAAAAAAAGCTCAATATGAACACTGTTTTCAACTTTTTCATTTATGTTTATTCATTTATGTTTAATCTCCCTTATATTTTCAGAATCAAATTTTTTTCAATGATTTCAGTTTTAATGTCACCACCGCAAGTGGTGACTTTGTTGTAGTCACCAACATTTTTGTGACCTTGTTAAAAGCTTGTCCCAGCTGTAATTACTCTTCAACATGTTTTTTTACAGTTTTTTAGTTTTGCTATTGAATTATTATGTTGAGCTCTTAACTGGGTTAGGAGATTATTTATGGTAAAAACACTTGAGTTTTTTTTTTAGAAATCCTAATAGAATTCTCAAGACCTATAATTCTATGCTTACATTTCTTTTTAGTTTGAAAGTTTATAATTACCATTTTCATCTACATTTCACTCAAAGAATAAAATTCTAATTTGCATCAATTTAACCTGTGGGTTTGTCATAAATCACCAAGGCATCAATTACAAAAATTCTTTCACACGAATCGAATCAATCAAACTAAAAACACCTACAATACGTGCAGTTCTTTTTGCTATTAACATGAAATGTTAATTAGCCTTTGATATATGCAAGATCGTGTTACAAAATACAATTCTATGTGTTTGACTTACTCTTGAAGATAACTTGAGACTGGTACTTTTCAGTGACTACCCTGGGACCCTGAGTCTAACATTAAAATAACTACCCTCTGGCAGTGTTTTCAGTAGGCTTGTCCAAAATTGCGTCCCTTGAACGTAATGATTTTCAAAAAATGCGTCTCCCTTCAAAAAACTGCGTCCCTTGAAAAAATGTTCCCGGGAATTCAAAAGTCACGTTTTTACACTGGATGAAATAAATTGATGAAATTTTGTACCACTGCTTTTGCTATTTATCTGTCTGAATCAGCGTTCTTGCAAGTCTAGTATGTCATTGAATGATACAGATACCATCATAACTTATATTCTCCCATTTAAAACACCTTTTCCTTGCGAATTTCGAAACAATTTGCTATTGATTTTGCTTTAGCATGTTTAGTTTAGGGGCAATCTGCGCGAGGTTCAACTTTTTAGTTCAGTTTCTTGCGCATATGCAGTCTCAAATAATGATCACGTGATCACACTTGACCAATTGAAAATGGTTTGAATCAGGTCTTAAGCTACCGGCCAATCGTAGGACTCATACTGATTACTGCTCGGAAATCGAGTATTGTATAAATTTTTGTCCTATCACATGCCTCGTACTATTTCGATCAGAAATCAACTTCCGGGAAGGAAATTTCGAAAGAAAATTTTATTTCTTTTAGAAATAGAATTTTCTTCAATTATTTATTGGATTCTGACGAAATAAAGAGACTGAAGGTAAGATCTTTATCAAATCATTCATCCAAAGTTGATTGTATGAGTATGGCTTGCACTGCGTCCACAAAACGCAATCACTTTTTATTTCCGGGTCCATGGATTTTTCATTACGTTTTTGCAATACTTGGACGGCGTTATTGAAATAGCAGCTCTGGGAAACTTGAATAATCTATGAAAAGTTAGACAATAGTGTAGTATAGTGATTAACCAACCAATCATATATTAAGCTGATCTGTATATGACACAAATTCCAAGAAGTCTTATTGGAAATTGTTTTTTTAGATCAAAACTATTTTTATTGGAGGAGTAAAGGCTCTTTTTAAGAGATTCAAAGTCAAACTCTGACAAAGGGTTTCAGTCTACAGAATCGTGAGTTTTATTTGAGATGAAGTTGTGTGACGATTGCTCTTCAGTTATTAAAGTAGACGTTCTCAGGGTATTCTATATTGCTTTAGGCTCTTCTAAGATATAAGTGTCTGACAATTGTATGTATTCTTTCACAAAAATAATATATTTGCTACTTGTATTTCATTTCACATTCCATTGATTTCTACCTGTAAAATGTACTCTTCTGGGAGGTCTTGGTGATATTGGAGAACTTATGCCTGATTGCGGAATATGAGGTGTTATGTTTCTGGTGTCATTTACTAAGGTTGCTATTGTTAAAATGTAATTAATACGAATGTGAAGAGGATAATATTTGTGGTTGGAAATTAACTTGGGTACGAGGGTTGTCCCATAAATCCCATAAATTTTTTACTTTAATTCAAAAAGTTTTAATGAATTTGGCTGAAAATTGGTATGTATCAAGATCAATTTTTATCATTGTATCTCAAATATACTATGAATTTGACTAAAAATTTCAAGACTTATGGGACAACCCTCGTATTTTAACCTTTTTAAGTGATGTCATGTTTTGAAAAAGAGTTTCATTTTCATTTTACTATTTTCGAAATTCGCCGAGAATAACAAAAGTCATGTCACAACATATTTTTGCCACCCTCTCCCTGAACAACTTCGCCATATTACAAGATGGATAGGGAGGGGGGGTATATGGGATAGGCATATTGGGGTTAATATAAGACTCATTTACTTGAGAAAAAACAATTGGATGTACCACAAAAATAATGCTGTTCTTTTGTATATGTCACTCAGTACCTCAAAGACCTTAGAGCATGATCTTAAAAATGTCTATGTCTGTCCCTTTTATATAGTAAGTTTTCATTGTTGTGAATTAAATCTATGGGAATGAACTGCAAAAAAGCAGTATGTTGACAATCTAAGGTATTGCTCATGGGAAAGTTGCCATAAGCTAAGAGAGCAAAGTGAGGACTATTATTTCTTCAGATATTAAAATATATACTGCGGACAAACAAGTGTCCAGGATATCTCTAGGATAATCTCTCACAAACACTTTCAAACCAATATATGACACAATTATCTGACCCCCTCCTTAGAATAAAATTGCAATTCTGTAATTTAAAATCATGAACAAAAGAAAGCAAGAGTAAGTCTTACTGTTACCGACATATAGTCTTGAGCGCTTTTTCAAAATGTGGACCTTGTCTAGTATAACTAGCCAGTGAGAATCCAGGGTGCTAATAAGATTATGGATTGCAGATGGTTCACTCTTCTTAAGAGGATGTAATTACTTCTAGCCTCTGGGCTCAGGGTATAGACTTACCTGAATATTAAGAGGGAAATATGAAAGTCAAACATATTTCAAAAATTATACTGGTAACATATCTCAGAGTCTTCAAATGGAGGCTTGATAAGGGTAGGATTCTCAGAAATATATTGATAATAGACCTCCTGTAGACCTCCTCAATTGATTTAGACAACTTTAGTTAACTTTCTTGGGGCAGTTTAGATCAGGTTATGTTGAACATGCAGTTTCAAATTTACAGGGGAAATCTTTAATAATTAAGATCTAATTCTAATAATAGAATACAGAAATATGGCATTCGCAAGTCCATGAATTGAATTGTCATGTTTCAAAATATAAAATACATTGAAATTGAGAAGAGAAAGGAGGTAATAAAGTTAACAAGTTAAAATATACCTTTAATTGTTATTTCACCACTTTAAATGGTGACATTTATAGTTTCCAACTTTTTGTGGATGGGGTTCGGCATTTGGCGTCTAACAAATGGCATTCAGCAGTTGGTTTCTGTAACAAATGGCAGATAGTGACATTTTGCATGTGAATGCCTTGTTTCAAATTATAAGAACATGAGACACTGGAAATCAGTTGAATAATTATCCCACCAGAGGATTGCTGAGGATAGCTAACTATCTTCATTCATTGCTCTGGGAATTTCAAACTCAAACCCATAGGACATCATTTGTTTAACATTCAAGTGTCATGATGTTTGGTTAATTAATGTCAGGATGATAACCTTTGAACTTTTCTAGGTCATCTTGACTCCAAATAAACAGTTTGACTTCCTCACATATTTTTGGGTTGAAGAGGGGAGAGGTCTTCTATTTTGCCTCAAAATGTTTGGGTTTAATGATGAATTTTGTATATTTGACAGCCAAATACTGTGATTTTGGCCATTTGGGGGAATTTTCTACTTTCTAGATCCTTCCCCATGTATCATATATGTATCATAGCTTGAGCTGAAGCAAGCAAAAATAATATAAGAAATACTTAATTAACTAAAGAATGATGCTAAGGAATTTCCTACATGTTTGGCAGTTCAGAACCAAGAATCCACCTCCCTCAAGCAAAAGACATGTATCTATCCCAGAATCCTATTCATGATATAGCCTCTTGATTGGTCTATTCAATCTTGAGATCCATTGTTAGAGGATGATGGATTACCTCCTTTGTTTTATAGGGTTATGTTGATTGTTGTTTTATCTGCTGGGATTTGAGATTATATCTGACATTTTGTACAGCTGTTTTACAATCCTTTAGAGCCCAGTAGAACACTGGGGATAATCTCAGAATTCATTAATTGTCATCTATTTCCATATCTGTTTTATTTTATGGCAATCTAATGCTAGGTTTGAGCATATAGTGCTATCATACACATTTGATATGTTGCTTTGGACATGTGCTCGTCTGTAGGCTTTCAAAAAGTTATCTATTGGTTTTCTACAATTTTTGTTTTTACAAATCCCCATGGTGCTTCTAATCCATTTTGAGGTCAAAGAATTGTATTTGTTGTAACTAGGGAGGTCTGTAATTAAATTCTTGTGTAGTTTTATGTAATTTCATTACCATATTTTCAGAATGTTATAAATAGCTTCTACTCAAAACTTACCAAAGAAAGATTATTGCCCCATTTTCCCAAAGACACATTAGCATCCTTGTTTTGTTATGCCTTAAACTGACATTTCAAATTCTTGAAATATTTTCTTTAACTTTGACTCATCTTAAGATTTTCATGAAAAGTCACTATGACCTTCATGTGACCTTGAACTTGGGAATAAAATTTTGTGAGTTGACAATAATTAAAATTAGCAAGAAATATAGTAAACAGGGATAAATTTCATATTCAAAAAAAGAATATGCGAAAAATTGACAGTAACATTACAGTTAGATATAATAGCACTGTTGATATGTGTTAAAATATCAACGAATCAGAGAGCGAGAACTTATTAGGAACATCATGCTTATCAGCAACTACCAGTGCTGATGATTTAACACAATAACCAATATAATCAAAATAATTTCATTCCCATTGCATATATTTTACTTCACTTCTCTCTAAAATTTGATTGAAGTGTAAAATTTTCTTGCACTTCTATATAATTTAGAATATTAGCTATAAGCCTGTTAATTTTATTCCTCAGGAATTCCTGTCCATCATGTAGTATTTTGAATTAGAAAACATGATCGTCATAATATCTGAGAGGGAATGTCATTTATTAGCTCATAGCACAATGTACGTAGCATATTGGAATTAATATATTGGATTTCAGAGTACAGTTGCCATTGGTTCTCAGGCAGGAAAGTCAGTTTTTCAGCAGCAGCGATAAATAAACTTTGTTTTGGGGATTAACTCGTTTAACCTAATCTGGAAAATCTCAAAGATTCTCACTCATTTAGTTAAGGCAGATATTGACAGTAAAGGCTGGATTAAGATATAGTTTTTAGGAGGTTAATTAAATATAGAGTTTGATTCAGGAGTTGCGGAGTATTCAATTTGAGGACTGTCGTTGTAATAAGACGTCAATATTGCTAATGGACTGGCGTGTAACTACACTGAAGGAGTGGATGAAACTTTAAGAAAATACTGGAAGTTTGCAGGAGTTGTTAAGAAAGGAAAATACAGCTGAATTTTGGAACGGTTTTTAGAGTGCAACAAACCTCTAGGATTTGAGATCTGAATCTAGTGTTTTGATACAACTCTCAGAGTTTTGGACGAAGAACTATAAATACAAAAGATTTGAGACAATCTGAATAGTACAATGGCACAATGCTTATATATTGATATGGATTCTACAGCTAAATTAACATTTCTGATACTTTCTGTGTTTTCAGTATATGGGCAAGATGATATAGTACTGATTGAAGGACCACGAGACAGAGCTGTGTTATCTGGACAAAATGCTGAACTCACATGTCACATTAACACAATAGCATCTGGGACTCATGTTGTACAATGGCTTGGTAACTCTCTTCGAACTGGAACAGGAAAGCAGTTAACTTTCAATGATAGAGTAACAGCTACTGATATACCAGACAAATTTTCAGTTTCTACAGAAAAGCCTTATAATTTAGGACTCCGAAGTACTGATTTAAATGATGCAGGGAAATATTCTTGTAACAATGTAGTAAAAGGTCAACCTATTGGGGGTTTGGAGCCACAACTTGTAGTTTTAAGTAAGTACATATAGTAACACATCGAGGCAGTTACAATAGTATAGTGTTAAGAGAATTTAGAAATATTTTGATTTATATTATTCCGTATCACATATCGGTAAATCCTTGATTTAAACCTGTTATCAATTATTGCTTAAATTCATCCTCCAGTGTTTCATTACATTGAAAGCAAAAGAAATTTAATTTTTTACCCTAAAATTACAAGAGTGAAGTTAATCTGTATTTTACAATTCCATGTTTTATTTCAGAGCCAGGAGAATGTCCTATGTCAGGGACTGTAACTTTCAATCAGAATGACACCATCACATATGAGTGGTCAGTCACATACGCAGGAGAGCGAGATGACAGCCAAAAACCAACCATAACATGGACACTAAATGGTATTGAACAAACAGCAACAGCAGATGAGACTACCCTTGGAGTGTACAAGTCAACATTTACAAAGGCAGCATCTAGTGTTGATAACCAAAAAGAACTAAATTGTTCATTTACTGTCTTGAATGTCCAGGAACATTGTTCAGCCAGGCTGAATATTCAATGTAAGTATTTGTATTAATTGATATCGAGTTCACTAATTCTGATCAGCATCTAAATCTGTCATCCCAATCCTGAGTTCAAAATCATATTTTATGATGTTGATAATCTTTTATACACAAGCCACATTTTTTTTGGTACTAGTAAGTTACATGTTTTGTGTTCTTTTAATTCTGCCCACATTACCTTTTATATTTTTCTTGATCTTTTCATTAGACATGTTTACCCTCAACCCAAAATACTCATTGGATAAGCAACCCAAATTAAAGCCAAATCATATTCAATTATTAAACTGTTTTTCATTTGTAATAAGTATATTTTGAAGAAGTAACAAGCCATGTTGCCCTCCAATAGGGACAGTTTTATGTCCTTAATCATATCTCATCTAATCTGACATTTATTGCCGTATTGATTATTTCAAGTTCAATGGTTGGTCTGTTATAACATGTATTATTATACATGTGTTTTGTATGTACATCCCTCATAAACTATTAATATCAAATATAGTATATGCTGGATGTGTTTACAAATGTCTGCTTGCTGTGAAAGTCTTGAAGAAGTGTTGACATATTGTTATAAACTCCAACTTTTTTGTGGATGGTATTCGGCAGTTGGCATTTGTCTGTTGGCCTCTGTAACAAATGGCAGGTGGTGATATTTTGCATGCTTATGGCTTGTTTGTCTTTGTCATTTTAGTAAAACATACTCATTTTTGTATACTATCATGCACATGCTAAGATATATGTACAAGCCAATATGGCTATCATAAATGAAAAAAGAGTGTGAAGAACCTGAAAAAATACCTCCCTCAAGTCTTCAAAGTTCTTCATCCAAATTTTAGAGAGATCATCTAAAATAAACATGATCAAAGTAATGTCTGTATACAAATATTAATATACACAACATTGTCTTCTGAAGTACCTGTCTATATGTTATTAAGATTAAGAGCAATTCTCACTTGGCGCCTGCTGAAATTAACACCAAAACAGAGGCTAATTAGTAATTTGTTGATTGTTTGAATATTTCATATCAACGAATATTGGGCATGATGATTCCTGCTTTCCTACGTAAATTACAGCTTAATCATTCCAATAATGCAATTGAATCGTACAAATGGATGAGAAAAATTGATTTGCGATTGATTTCATCGAGGTTTATTCCTTTGTTCTTATGTTATGTTGTCTAATGTCTGTTTGGCCTGTGTGATAAAATATCCTAAAGATGGATTACTTAGTTCTTGCCTAATTTAGGTAGATCAATTGTGCATATATTATATATTTATTCTGAATAAATATGGGTATTTTAATTTAGAGATTGGGTGACCTTCACATCATGTCAATCAAATGCCGTTCACAGCATATTCCAGGCCATAGCCAGCCTTTTGCTAAGGAGGGTTCACATTTCAAAAATTTATAGTGGGGGTTCGCATTTGACGGGTTTTGCCCCAAATCATTTGAAAAGTGTTCAGGGTGGTGAAAAACTGCATGATTTGAAAGAACTTTTGCCCCCTTTCCTATGAGCTACATGCCTGATATTCATAGCTTACAAATGCCAATGACTTTTCCTTGGAGAAACCTGGATCTATATAAAACACATTCCATTGTTCAACTGCCAAAGGGTAAAAAACAAATCTATTAAAGAAATACAATAAAAACAGAATAATGTAAAACTGCAACTGGCAGTAAGGTAACAAAACCTATTGTCCATACCTATGATTAAAGACAGAAAGAAACCAAGTCAAAACATTTACCCAACCCCTTTCCCAATCTATCATATCAAGTTTTCAATAAACTTACTAGATCTTTTTTCTCAAAAGCTACCATCTCCAACATATGGTCATACCCTTTTACACAATATATTCAGTTTTACAACTAGACTCTTCATAGTTAAGAATGATGAAAGTATACCATCTGAGACATATTGAGAAAAGGTGCAACCATCTAATTAGATGCATCTATGTATGGTGTTGGGTAAGGTGTCATGTTTGAATAAGATTGGAGCCAGTTTATAATCCTTACAAATCCAGACAATCTCCTGAAATCTAGATAATCCATCTTTAATCTAGATAAACCATGGCTTAACTTCTATCAAGTAAACAGATGTCTGAGTCTCATACGTGAACAATGTAGCTATGTTTCATTCAGGTTATTGTTTGGGGTTTTGAGTTGGGCATTCAATGGCTGTATTAGTATCTGTAACAATCGTTACACTTTTTCAGGTGGTAATATTTTGTCATGTCAGTGTTCATTTATCAACAGTTATAGAAAAATGATGTTAATTTTGTCAGTAATTGTCTCCAAGTCTTGTGGACAGTGTTTGGTGGTTGGTGTTCAGCATCTGTAACAAATGGCTTGTAGTGACATTTTGCATGTTAATGCCTTGTTATTTTCTTATGGTTCATTTATCTCATCTCCTTAACAAAATTGACTTTGTTCAACCATAGCTGTTGATTACAATTTGACACCTCCCCTTAATGTCTTGCCTTTTTCCCTGAATTGGCACGAAAGTAACTGCATTTTTATAGTGCATGTTTAGACTGAGTTTTGTTTCATCAAATATTAAATCAATAACTATAGCAGCAATAATTACCAGTTTCAGTTTATCGAAAAATACATCAACGTTTTTTGCATTCTTACCTCAGATGTAATAATAGAAGAGGTGGAGTTATCAGAATAGCTAATCGTGACTTATTATTGGAGAAATACTAACTGGCGACGGGGCATTGATCAGCGTGAAGGTCTTAATAAGGCATTTGTTTGTTGTATTACGTATCATATCCCTGACTTCTTAAAGTTTATTTACCCTTGAATTGAAACTATATTTATTATTCGAAAGAATAAAAATTTACTCTGATTTTCATTTTAAATCGGTCATACTTCTAAATACATTGTTTAGGAGCAGTTTTCAATTTTGAAAGAAAACCGAAATCAAGCTATTGGTTTTGAAACTGTTGGCTATAATTGAGTGGTAATGAGCAAATATGTTGACTCATGGATTGTCTTATTTGTTTAATTGACTAATGACATATGAGAATATAGGACAATATTTGAGTAAGAGTATGAAATTGACCTTTCATGCTTTAACTTTGACTTTAAAGCTGCTATAAGTCTTTGAAGTAATCAGAAGCAATATTTCAACAGTAAAAGATTCTGGTATTTGACAATTTTTGGTTCTACCTTAAAAAATTATAAGCGGCACTCTTGACAGAGCTTGGGTTTATAGAAAGAATGCCTTAGGCCTCTTATTTTGTAGGCCTTAAGACTATAGTAAGCAGGCCTCCAGTCCTAAAGACTTTATTTACGAGGCCTTGAGACTGTAGAAAGCAGGCCTCTTGCCAGGCCTTGTAACTATATTAAGCAGGCCATTTGTCAGGCCTTCAGACTAAAGTAAGCAGGCCTCTTGCTAGTCCGTTAGAAGTTAGCAGGCCTCTTTCTAATTCCAATTTTTTTTTTACATGTATTTTAAACGCAGTTATAAATACAATGTATAATAGAATTTTGATTTTACTTCCTTGTTCACAATATACAAGACTTGTATAAAGTCAGCGTATATTTGATGTCATACAAATCTGTTGAGTTCATTTTATCTTTCATCAAACAAAATTGCAATAGACTTTGGACCGTTATTAGACTCATTGATTTGAAGTTACTTACAATGATAAACTATCTGAATATAAAACACAAATTGAAAAATCAGTCATTGTGCTATAAAATCAAAGGTTGCATGACAGATGTTTATATAAAAAATAAAATGTCATGGATTGTTATTCTATCTAAGTCAGCTCTATAGGGCAATTGTTTCTTGTATTTGTAATTTTGTACCTAAATAACTAAAAATTAGAAGAAACTGTCCCATGTAACCTCTAAGATATGTTTATATTATTGGATAATTTCTTCATTTATCCTATGGTATCATGAGTTCCCAGTGAATAACACCAGTACAGTATTTGTGATATTACTCGCATATTGCATTTGTCATACTAGTGCAAAGATGTTATTTGGAAAACATCATTTTCCCAAAATCCCGCAATTAAACCCATATTGAATCTCCCCCATTAAATAACCTTGATGATATCCTTTATATTCAGAAGGATTGTCTTCCCTGGGAGGTTTTCGTCTGTTTTACCAATATGATTCTACCTATATAGACATCATATTACAAGACATTGTCTCCAAATCAAAATATAAGATGTCATTTTCTCCCATTAACAAATTACTTTACTACAGCCAAAGTAGAATTGAGTTTGATTGAATTGCGTTTTTAGAAATGTCACAAATTGATTAAGGCAGATTGTACGAGATTCTCCTATAAGGCTAATCAAATAGAACATTCCCTTTCGAACCAACATCAATTTCATATTTTTATCAAAAAAAACAAATTAAAGAAGAATTAAAAGGAGTCATGGTTACGATATTTGATGCTATTTATATTCTAATCTATGTTGACATATAGAAATGCAAAAATGATTTTCTGGTCTTTGAAACATTAAGCCAAGGTGGCGTTGGATATTATTTGAAAGGGAATTCTGGGTAATCCAAAAGGAATTCTCCGAATTATGAATCATATGGGAGCATGTTAGATAAGGTCAACTTTTACATGTTTGTGTAGATATGATAGTCATAATATGTAGGAGATCTTTAATAATGAAGTTGCACCCAGTTGGTTGTGCTAGATTAATCTTGCACCCAGTTGAGAATTCATCTTCACCAGATCAACATTTTTAAAAGCAAGAAAATAAAAACATTTTCATCAGTTTAGGGTATTTTTAACCAAAAGAGATAAAATGAGATTTTTTCACTCATTTGAGAAAAAATTCAGAAAAATTTTTTCTTGAGAAGATTGAAGTCATACACATTATATGCAACATATGCATATTTGTTGCCTTGTAATCTTTGATAATGTCGTCCTATTTAACGCCTACACAAATAATTCCATAATTGAAACCAAAGATATGTTTATAAGTATACATTTACAGTACATTGTATATGAATTTCAGTTTCTGTTTCGTTTTCATTTTGAATATGATGACATAGTAAAATATGTTGTTTGAGTATTTATTTCTTCAATATATCACCACCCACTCCTCAAACTTGATATCATAAGATATGAGTAATATGTTGTGCTTGTCAGCTGAAAACAGGAAGTGGGGGGGGGGGGGTACAGACATGTGATAGAGTATAAATCTGTATATGTTACATAATATCTCTCTTATATGAACTATTAAAGATATGCTATACAGATATGTAGGTCAGTATTACATAATCGTGAAATGAATAAGTCTGAATATATCATTGGTCAGAAAACACTAAAACCTGCTTGAAACTGTAAAAGTTTATACACTCTATTCCACACTGTGTAGAAATAAAATAACTTACACTATAAGTAACTGTGAGCCAATCATTGCATAGAAAAAACTTTATGCACTGTTTATAAGATTCACTGAGACAAGTGGGTCAATACTTCATGTACTTTATGTGCTCTCACACAATTACCTTCCCTTGCATAAAGTTGCTGTACAGTTATATGTAACTGAATATTGTATATTCATCACAAACAACCTTAGCAAAATGATGGTTCGACGAAATGGACGGTTCGCTAAAACCAATAAATCAGGCAATCCAGGCCAATTTGGAAAGAAACTAGATAGCATGATAGCGAATGAGGATAGTAAGTGAAATATATTTTGCAAAGGTCAGCTTGTAAACTACTGGGTAACCCTAAATGATGAGAAATATGTACAAAATATGTTTTGCATGATTTATTCATATCCCAATGATTTAACTCCTTCAATGCATATAATAAGGTATATACTTAGGTGGTTCAAAAAGTTTTGCAGTTGATGCCATAACTTAAAGGAAAATAGGACTTTTACAATGAAACTTGGTACACATATGTGTTATACATTTATACATTATATGTTAAAAGGAAGAGGTGCGATTATTGGCAAATACCCCTATGGTCAAAATGAATAATTGTTAGGTGTAACATGAAGAATAGAATGTCATATAACTCTTTGGAAAATATGAAAATGCTTGGGCACACATAGGCTGAGATAGGGGCCATTTAGTTTAGTAAGGTTGTATTGCCTTACATGGGGCTGTGCTTCATTGACTTAACATGAGGATATCAGCAGATCCCAATAGAGGCCATTGGTTTCTATTGATTATCACACAAATACCAAAAATACACTATGACCTGAATCGATTGCAAACTTAATAATTTCACAATATGGCACTAATGGTTTATCTCATCAAATGTGCAAATATGAAGTTTGCAATCGATTCAGGTCATACTTAAAATTAAAAGATTGTACATTTTTTCATCATTTTCTCCCTACAAAATGGCTATAGAAAAATGCTCCAAAAACAACTTTTACACTTATCAAAAATCATACAACTTTGTAAAACCAAAGAATCTACTATTTTATTTCATCATGTAGTAACATATTTGGATAAGATGTAGGGATGCGTAGGATGCAAATGGATTTTGACAGACACAAAAATACTTCCTGGTTTGGAATCATATGCCTCTACACTTCATGATTGAATTATGACCCTAATAAGTGGCCTATACATCAATGCAGTGCTGAATATAGGTCAACAAGATACTAGTGTGCATATAAAAGTAATAATAATTAAAGCAGAATACTCATTTTGAAAAATCAGATGAATTATTTTTTTCTCATGGGGAGATCCCAATGGAGGGTGTATAAGGTCCTTTGGGACCTCAATTTTGATTGGTTCTTGAGAGATGGTTGCTAAGGTAACCAGAGTGGTGGGTACCATGTTCAACCCGAAATTACGTTTTTCCAAATAGTTTTCTTGCTTGAATAAACTCTTTGCAAAGTGGCAATTAGCAGGTGTAAGTGTCTTTGGGTGGCTATTTTTCTTCAAATTCTTCAATTTTTTGCCAGCTGTGAACACATTCTGGCAATGCTTTAATTTTAATAGAATTATTTTAATATTTCACTAACTGTATAATATGTAGTTTGCATTACTGTTGATAAATAAATAAATGATTGCACTGTTCAGTAAAGAAATATACTAATTGTATTATTTAAACTGACTATACACTATAGAAATGATTTTCATTGAAAAATCAAATCAGTACCAAAATTATGGTTACCCTGTAGTAGTGAAAGGCACATTAAAAATGAATATCACCCCCTTCAATCTATTTTTACAGGTTTTTATGATTATTTCAGATTTTTCTATAGTATGCGTAACCAGGACGGTGAATTTTCTTCATTTTTCATCAAACATTTTGTCTTACCAATATTTATTATATATGTCAATTTTATCAAAATCGCGCCGCTACGTTTGAAAATAATTCAAATTATGTAGTTTTTCCCATTGAGCTCCATTATAAAAATGGAATTTTCAAACTTAATATTTTAAAATTCTACGCGGTGAAAAGTTGCATATTGAGTAGTTAGTTAATGTTATGGTGTTAAAAATTCAAAACAAAAAGGAATAAAGAAAAAATGCCACAGAGAAGTCTCAATAGAGTCTCTTTAAAAATATGAACATATCTGTAGTTAAATCATCCTCCAAACACAGGCCTCTAGAACTCAGTGAATGACATCTGGAACCCTGCGTTTGGAGTATGTAGTTAAACGTTTTATCAAACCTTTTCATGTGAACACCTATAAATATAAATTAATATGAACACTAAACAATGTTTGCCAGTCCTAGTAGCACAGTTCACATTAAATAGGACTAACTGTTTGTGAGCCTGAAAATACAACACCATTAATTTTCTTATGTGATTTCATCTAGTTACAATTGTTACATTAAAAATTTTCAATATTTATTCATCTTGTTTTGCTCTTTTAAAAATTATTTTTTATGATTCCTTATCTTTATTTTCAGATCCTGCCAGAAAGCCAGCTTTATTTGTTGATGGAAATAATCTCCCAGACCAGGGCATCTATCAACGCACTATTGGTGACAATGTCAGACTTAGGGGTGAATCCTTGGGTAATCCTGCGCCTGTCTACACATGGCAATTTAAAGGCAAAAATGATGACAACTTTGGCAATGTAGAAAACGGTGATATAAAACAAATCAACAATATCCAGTTTGACCAAGCTGGAACATACAAATGTTGTGCTAGTAATAATCTGAATGGCTATGGAGAATGTTCAGAGCTGACAATAGATGTCGTAGGTACGTATGGATCGATTTAAGATATTTTATTCCAGTTATTGTAGAGAACCATCTAGATTTTTTAGAAGATTTGTAATCCATTTTTTGTAGCGAACCATTTTTATTAGACTCAGAAAGATTATTGTCAGTTTTGTACGTTAGATTAAGGATGTATTTGTTTTTTAGTGTATTGTAATGTTATGTAATTGTCATTTTAGTGATTGGTTTTGTAAATTATGTCTATTTTCCATTAGTATACCCCCATGAACCTAATTTCTTTGAATAGATGAAACTGTAAAAATTAACTGAATTTCGTCTCTCAGAAGGATTTTTTAGTTTATTGAACAAAAATGTTAAACCAGTTTGTGATAACTAAATTTGATTAAATATATTTCATCAATCTGATTTGAAATTAATAAACCAATAAAGGCTTTAATTTTGAAAATTAAAATTTGATTTGCTTATATTTCTATTTTAACTTAATTCTCTTATTGTATCGCAGTAATAACTTAGTTTAACTGGCTTAATTTTCAATTAAGATTATTAAAGAATGATTTGCTTTATTAAACAAAATAAATGACTCCCCATTTTATCTTGTATAATAGTTAACTAATTTTAATCATAGAGAACATGAAATTATATCCCACATTTTTGTTAATCCGCTATCACCAAGGTTATATGTAGTTTTGTTATTAATCACATCCCTTCATTTTTCGATCTATGTGAATATTATATACATTCTGCGCACAGCTCCAAAAATGTCTCAATTTAGGTGATCTGTCTACCTTATTAGAGCAATATTTTCATGGAGACATGTGCTAGACTGTATATCCTAATTGTTGTATATTGGTCTTTTTCCTGATGTCTCTCTATCTCTGTCATTAATTGCTTTTACCTGTCACATGTCATCCAATCCCCAGTAGACCTTTATCACATCCTGTTCGATTTGCAATAACGCTTTTTGATGACCCCACCCTCTCTGCTCCAACACATGGTCTCCCCAAAATGATGAATATAAACTATATTCCATAGAGGAAATTAATTTTGCATAAGATATATGTAACCTGAGATTGACAGGTTCTCAAAAGTTGAAAAATTGAGCAGTATATAAATGTCCATTATCTGATCAGATAATTAGTTAGTGTAATTATTATGTTGTTAATCTGCAAATTAGTAACTTAGCTAGATAGATGCAAAATATGAATGATGCCAAGATATATAGTTACGTGATTTATTTAATAATGCCAAGCGCATGCATCGCTGCATATTATCTCTCGCATTTCTACTAAATTCTGTAAAGTTATGCAATGTTACATTTAGAGTTTAGAGTTATGTTTTAGAGCATCTCTATTTTAGGATAAGTCTGCTTAGTATGCATTTTGCCATTTATGTACAACTATCTCCTTAGAGGTGTACAATTTTGCCAGTCTACCTCTTCATGATTTTCATTTTTGTAGACTGTCATCTTGCATTGCAACACTTGGAAATTTAGGTTTACTGATAGAGGTGTATAACTAACCCAGTCTACCTCTGAAAGAGTCAAATATTGTATATTGAATATTACAAAATCAACTAACTGTAGTTTCTTTTTTCGGGAGTAGTCAAGTGATTGTGATTTTAGTATCTACCGACTTTTCTACCTCTGCGCTTGTATAACGCAAAATGTTACCATGGAATGCAAAATGTTACCATGGAATGCAAAATGTTAGAATAGAATGTAAAATGGGAAAGAAGATTGTTACTTAAAGAAAGATCATCAGCATGGTATATAATTTGAGACAATCCTCATATTAATCTGGACTAGATTCTAATTTTGCATACATGTATATAGTCTTGTGATTGATACATGTTTTAGGCTTTTGGCTTGAACTATGATTTGTTGAATCCCTTAATATTTCACCCGTGTACTACTTATAGTTCTTTGTATACCTACATGTGGTATTTTTGGTTCGTTCTATTTTAACTTTTACATCTTCCACAATATACATTTAATATAATGCAAATTTATGAAAATAATACTTCTTAAGTCTGGTAGTTATAAGACAAGAAGATTCATCTGTTGTCAAATTGCCTATTGGGGGAGTGTACCATGGCCTTTGGGAGTATATGCTAAGGTCACAAATCAGTTCAACAAACTCTCAGTTCAATTCCCTATAAAAAGGGATTTTGGAGTTATGATTTAGAATTCAAATTAATTCAGAAAAAAACAAAATCATCAATGAAAAAAGTTAACAGAAATGTAGTCAAAACTCCAAATTGTACATAAATACCAGAAATGGAGAAACTTTATTCAAATTTTAGAGTGAATTTCAGAGAAATAGCATGAGCAGACGGACATTTTAACCATAGGCAGAACTCATATATTATTGTACTGTGCCCATTATCAGGGGCCTAATTAATTGCAAAGATAAGTATAATATTAATTATTGCCAGAAGGGTAATATTGAATCTGGTAGATCTCATTTCAGGTATCAATTTTACATCCATACCCCTTATTAATTGAAATAATATGGGTTCACTATATTCATTATATTGACCTCTTGTCAGAATGATCTTACGTAGTACAAAATAAGGGCTTAAATCTAGTCCACATAAAAAACTATCATTAAATAGAATTATGTCATCATCACAAGTGGTGACATATTTTGTGGACAGTGTTTGGTAGTTGGTGTTTGGCATTCAGCATCTATAACAAATGGCAGGTAGTTTCCTCTTACATTCATAATTTCACGAGGATCAAAATACTAGTAAATGCCATCGTTTTCAATAATTACATTTTGCAATCCTTACATAATTTCTTTAATGTTGGAGGAGGGACATAAACAAAAAGATCTTTGGTTATATAATATCGGCTCTGTTAAATAATTCCAGTTCAAAAACAATATATTGATCTCATATGAAGAGTAATGATGCCCTGGAGTCAGAGAGAACTATTAACAAATATTTATGGCCCATTCCAGGAAGCTTCATCTATTATAATATACTTTTACCCCATGATTGATCACGTAATGTCAAATTATTTCGATGACCTTGTATTGTCTCTGAAGGTCAATTTTCAGATTTTTCTTTGTTGAGAATTAATTTTTGATATGCTGTGTGCTTTATAATCGTCTGTTTTTGTTGTACGTTAATTATGGAGTCAAATAGTTTTCTTTTTTGAAGAAAGTCAATTAGACATATATCAAAGAACTAGGATTTGAAATGTTTCTATCTGATTTTTTGTTATTGCTGTATAATTTATTTTGTTCACTACATGCCTGTTTACTTTATTCCTTGCTAATTTTACTCTTTTCTAGTCTGTCATCCCTTTTACAAAACCACCATCCAGTCTGACTCATTATTTTGCTGACAATCTTGTGATTCAGAAGTACAATCAGTGTGTATAATATATGATATATTGTATAATTGTATATCTGATTTAATGTTGGAGAAACAAATACATTTAAAATACTACATTCAGCTTGAAAAATAACATTCCATTGACCTAACCTCATCACCATGTTAACATTAGACCGCCACTAGTGGTACAGACAATGGGGAAAATTCATAAGATGTTCTCTTTTCCTTATTTTTTAAAGAAGGCTTCATTATCCTGTCAGGTTTTGGTTCATGTGGATTTAATTATAGAAATCAGTACAAAGAAATAGTCATTATACTCATCAATTATAAGACAATGATGGAGTTTTCGCAATGAATGAAATAGAAGGGGTCATGTTTTGAAATGCGAAAAAGAGTAGAAACAAGTGGAATTAGCAAGGAATAAAGTAAACAGGCATGTAGTTGACACTCTAAATTGTACAGAAATGCCAAAAAATCTGACACTTCATTCAAATTTTAGAGAGAAATTGAGTGGAATAAGCATGAGCAGACGGACATTTTGAAAATAGGTATAAAATATCTGGTTTTGCATGTTTAGGGGATTTGATAAATCTTAGTTGACAGTATATATTAGCCATTTCCTATTCAAAATATTTCTGTATTTTCTTGATATTCTTGAAGAAAATCTGACTTGTTACTTCTAAATCAGAAGGTACAATGAACACAATATTTATGCGGGAATTTATTTTCCAATCACGGAACGTGACGAAGATTGCCGACGACACTTTCACAACATTTCTAATGTTTCATTATAGTAGTTGTAAAATGTAAAGCAATGAAAGCTCATTGGTTGAGGTCTGGTCTTCATAATTTCATATAAAAATTGGATACCTTTTTTTATTTCAAAAATAGAAAAATTCACTGTTTCACGCGGTAGTATCTCTTCGGGACGTATCGAAACCACTCCGTCCCGAAAAACCGTTAATTTGAATTTAAAACCTACCCCAGTGTTTGAAAATCAAGGATTGTGAGTCTCACACTTCACCGTTTTTCTTCAAACTTGTTCCGTACAAAGCTTCACAGAAATACCTTTCAGTCGATACATTGTTTTCGTGTACAAAGTACCTCTTTTAGCGGCGTTTTGGTCCCCAGCTGTGAGATAAAGCAAATTTTCATAACTTTCAACTGTAAGTCAAGTTATCTCGCCAGTCTTTTACCCATTCTCGCCCATAATTTCAGAATGGACTCCCATTACAACCTTCCATCGCTACGTCTTGATTTTTGGGCATCAAACGCAGCAGTTTCTAAATCATCCACACATCTCTTCAAATTTGACCAATACGTCCCGTCATCTTCCACTACGCCCCGCCGAGTCTATCACTATACACGTAGAGTTGCATTCTAAAACAATTTGTCCATCGATGTGTCCGTTTGTAGGTTGCCATTGTCGATTCTAAATACCAATCGGATTGTGTTTTAAGATTTGCCCATTCTTGTCCATTTTCAATATACCTATAATAGGGTGGTCCAAAATCTCCCTAAAATTTAGATTTCCCGATATTGCAATATAAAGATTTTAATTACTGAACAATTGAAAATATTTTTAAGAAACGTTTAAAGTGCCCTATCCTTGAAAAAATGTTAAAATGCGAAAGGATGGGTGATGTCAATTATATTATTTTCAGCATAACGTTAGAAACATGTATCATTTTATATGGTACACGTTTCATAATGTAATCCAATGGAATCATACAGAAGAAAGGTTGACACACAACAGTTAAAATCTAATTACATTATCAGACCAAGTCAGTAGATGTTGTTTATATACCAATTAGTGTTGTATGATGATGCATTCTTTATATGAATCTAGAAACGTTTTTGTGCCAATATTGCTCAATTTTGATAACATCTCCGTTATTTTGAAATTAAGCGTGGCAAAGTTTCCCGATGGATTTAGCTAAAAAAAGTGGTGCCTGTAGGGTTATTGAAAATCATACATGATGAAGAAAAAATACATATTCCTGAAATACAACAGTTTAATTTTGAGTTATAAACCATTTATGAAAACGGCATATTTGTCAAAAATGATGCAATGAAAATTGAAGCTTTCTGTCGAGAGCAATAGTCATCACAATAGTATAGCGTTTTTTTCTTTTACATGAATTACTTTTTGTACATCATTGATTGATCCGCTCTAATCTGCCCTCGGCCGATAATTTATAAATTATTTATGTTGAACATTAGCAAAACAAGATTCCAGATTTTATTGTGTTTCAAACCAGACACTTGGTTTCCTCACAAAATCAAATACAGGACAATTACATATAATTAAAGTTAAAAAGCAACATCTTCACAAACATTTAAATTATCAATTTCATGCAATCAGTTATAGTTATACTCCGTATGTACGCTAAACTTAAGACTGGTGTTAAGAATCGACCAAGCCAAACCTAATGTAAAATTACACAACGATGAACAAATTGTTTTAGAATACAACTCCACGTTTGTAGTTATAGACTCGGCGGGGCGTAGTGGAAGGTGACGGGACGTATTAGTCAAATTTTAAGAGATGTGTGGATGATTTAGAAACTGCTGCTTTTGATGCCCAAAAATCAAAACGTAGCGATGGAAGGTTGTAATGGGAGTCCATTCTGAAATTATGAGCGAGAATGGGTAAAAGACTGGCGAGATAACGTGACTTACAGTTGAAAGTTATGAAAATTTGCTTTACCTCGCAGCTGGGGACCAAAACGCCGCTAAAACGAGGTACTTTGTACACGAAAACAATGTATCGACTGAAAGGTATTTCTGTGAAGCTTTGTACGGAACAAGTTTGAAGAAAAACGGTGAAGTGTGAGACTCACAATCCTTGATTTTCAAACACCGGGGTAGGTTTTAAATTCAAATTAACGGTTTTTCGGGACGGAGTGGTTTCGATACGTCCCGAAGAGATACTACCGCGTGTGTTTTCCTTCTGCAATATTTGAATCACATTTTTCTGCATCTTTATGGAGTGATCAAAGTTTGTCATAATGAACATATCTTACAAGGCTCTCACCAGGAAATATTTCGGGTGTGGTGCTAACATCTTCAGAATAACCGTTCAATCGTGATAAATCATATTTATGTTTTGTTTTATCCTTTTTACATGCTATTATTATATATTCAGTCAAGTTTAGACTGTGGAAACAGTCATGATTTGCCAAAAGGGTATGGTTGGTGCTAAATAGAGTGTGGTACTGCGCCACAGTCTAAAAGCCTGGCGAGAGCCCTGTCTTAACTGATTAAGTCTCTGACTTATTTTTGAAATCATACTTGAATCTAACTAAGCATGTCTACAAGCATTTGACAAATCCTCTAAACATGCCATTTTGAAAATAAAATGTCGAAACATGATATTGAAATGAGAAACATACCTCATATTATAGACAGGTAGTTTCATAATCCGCTTATAGTTATAATCTAAAAATCCCCTATAAAGCCCTACAAAAAGCGATCTATCTTATTGCATTTGATGCGTGTAATAGAGGATCATTCTCAACGATTATCCTCACATTCTGAGAGATTATGGTTTTATTCTAAGGGATTATACTTTTATTTCAATTATCTCATATGAAACACACTCAAATAGGAATGGATATTCTTTGCTTTTTCTCTTTCTCTTTGATGTAAGATTTTATTTTACTTCTAATCTTTTTTCAGAAATGTTTATTTGTATTTGATTGTCTGGCATACCTAGAGACATGACATACCATATGAAGACACTGCCTCAGGTTTTTTCCTCAAGGCTCCATTTGAGATTTTGAGATTTTTAGACAATGTTTTGAAAGTCAAGCTTGAAACTGAATAAATGTAGCTATAGATTAATTAGAAGATTCTTGTAAGTTTTGCCTGAAAATTTTCAGGGCATTATCATCTTTTTCAGTGATATGTGGCAACATACAAATGTCTAGATTCTCACATCGAACAAACATGCGTCACCACCTTGTTGAACATATGCCTATTTTACATTATCAATCAGTTTGCGATCCATTAGACACATGTACGTATTTACGAATTAGTGTTCCGTATTACCAGATAATTGTGTACCGTTCAATCTCAGTTACCATAGCAACGGCTCATAGAATCGGCATTTATATAATTGCGACATTATCAGTCAATTATAACTGGTATAATTAGAATCCAGTAAGTATACGTTCCAGAAAGTGTTAATTTTCGTAGAATTCATGGCAAACTAACTATACTAGAAATTGAATTGTCATGGTGATTAGCCGAGGTCCGTGACTCAATTATCTTTGTTATCTAAGGGTCTTCGAAAATTAACTGGATGGATGCTCTTCTAGTCATGTTTTTCGTCATTTCTAGTAGTTTGCACTTCCCGGTCATATGCTTGTATTTTTCCATGCTAGATTTTGTTTTTATGTAACCACAACAAGTGGTGACATATTTTTATGTATATTCTTTTATTGACTCTTATATATGTCAGTCTCTCCGACACATGGGTCACTTTACAGTTATTTACATGTGTTTTATATACAAATATAGTTCCCAACTTTTTGTGGACTGTGTTCAGCATTCGGCGGTTCATGTTCGAGAGTTGGTGTTTGGCAGTATGTTGTCGGTGCTGTAACAAATGGCAGGTGGTGACATTTTGCACGTTAGTGTTTTGTCCTGTGTTGATTCCACTCAGTTTCTTATTTCTGGACAATGCTCATGTTTTAGAATGAAATTGAGTAGAAAGAATGGATTTAGTGAGGAATAAAGTTATCACTGAAGTATTGAGGATCACTCTATAATTTTATTGAAAATGGCTCAAGAACGTAGCATTTCATACAAATGAAGAGAAAAATCGGGAAAGGGAATCATTGCAGGTCACCGTGACATTACAAACACAATTACATAAAATTGTAGTGATGCACATTGTTAGAGTAATCAAATAAGGCTTTATTTCACGACAAAACAATTTTCCATATTAAGTATGACGTTTATCACGAAATATGAGCATGTGTCAATGGTAATCACAACTTAAAGCATAAACACGAATCAATGGAGCTTGTGTTACAAAATGTTATACAGGATCGGGTGTATTCATTACAAAATACAATAATTGTTGTGATGTTAGTATGATTCTCTGGCAGCGGGCGTAAAATATTTATGATATTAACTGAATTATTTTGATAGTGTCTGATTTTACTATATGATTTATAAGAAAGAGTTATTTCGATTTAGAATTTTTGTTTTGCGATTTTTGAAGTTATTCATTTCAAATATAAGGTAGAATTAAACAGATTTTCTTACATTTCTGTATAATTTAGAATGTTGACTTCTTGCCTGATTACTTTATTATCATTATCACTAATTATTCTCATTTCTGTATAATTTTACATTTCAAAACATGCCTACCATGAAATTTTTTCTGTATTTATATATATGTATATATATTACACCATTCCGTAATTAGTTAAAATGTCATATCACACCATTTGGCTATATGTAGAAATCCTTTCTGCCACTAATTATGATTTATAGCTAAATAAAGCACTGATAATGTTTGTCATGTAATTTTATCATGGAATATACAAATGGATATTGTTAATATATTAGCGGACCCTAATGGGTTCGATTGCGATAAAACATATATCAACATGAAGGGTAATGGCAAAAGATATAAATTGACACCAGAGTCGCGATTAAGTGATCCTCTCTCAATCATGACGTGGCTTGGTCTTTATAGCTGCATTGTGATTGGAAGATGTGACAATCCCTTAGTCGGGGCTTGGAGTTTTTTTAATGGAAGTATTATCAAATAAAATATGTGGTAGTTTTTTGATTGTGGGGTTCCACATTCCATATTATGTTCATATATAGCAGAAGGTGTTATTATGGTTTACCTTTGATTTTCATTATCTATCTCACATGAAATATATGAAATTGCTTGAAAATTATTCAAACAGAAATTGAAAAAATGTCACAATTATTTGAGGTTTTATATCAAATACAACCTAGGATGTCATTAACATGATCACAAAAAATTAACGAGCTTTTAATTGCAAAAAGCAAATGACAATACATGATAATATGATAGATTGTAAATTGAAATTATATGGTTATTAGTCACTTCCTTGTTAATAAGGATTGATGATATGAAGTATATGTTTCGAATGTCATGAACACAGTGATCATCTTTCATGTTGGCTGTCTGCTCATATTTATTTCACTCCATTTCTCTCTAAAATTTGAATAAAGTGTCAAATTTTTTTGCATTTCTGTATAATATAGGGCATAAACTTTATGTCTGATTGCCTTATTCCTTGCTAATTCCTCCCTTTTTCACGGTATTTCATGTTTCAAATATGACTTCTTCCTGTAACATTTTGTGATATCATTGTATGTTATCTCCATACTGATTGTTGTTTTCACCTCAATAAATGTATCATGTGTAGGATTTTAATCATGATTAATGGTTTGGTATGTACATTTATGATAAAAAAAGAAAATACATGTTTGCTAGTCAGTATTGGTTCTATTATACCCCAATACTATCTTATCTTATATTGTATGTTTTTCTATTGTTTTATCCTCAATATTACTCTAAAGGTTGCAAACGTTATCAAAGAACAGTCACTATACACTAGATATTTCTTAAAAATTTATTCAATTGTTTCAGACCACTCCCTATAATGTACTTATCTTGTATTGTTCAAAGAACTCAATGTATTGTTCAGTTAACTGTCGGACCAAAGTGAATATACTCCTGGCTTGGCCTTTCACTTAATTTAAAAAACTTGTAATGTTTTCCCTTCATTACTTAAGCCACTTATTGTAATTGGTGCAATGGTCTATTGCACTATATCTTACACATGATAACCTACTCTAATTCCAAAAGATATCTGGTCGTAACTTATTAATTTGCATGATTTCTCCACAAAATTTGGAAGAAATGTATGAGTTTTTTGCATTTTTGTACAATTAAAAGTGTTAACTACATGACTGTTCATTTAATTCCTTGCTAATTCCACTCTTTTTCGCTGAATATTGCATCTTAAAACATGAACCCTTGGTAGGGTACAGTACTCAGAAAGGCCACATTTATCTTTTTGGTCTATGGAAGTAATCTTTTTCTTAAGGCTATATATTGAATACCCGTGTTAGAATAAGCGTTGAAAACTATAGAATGAGTACTTTTGTTATATGACATCAATTATGAACAATATTCGTAACTGTTGGCATTATTTTTATTTTCTGGGGGAGGGGGGATAGATTACAGTAGAACTGCTCTTGGGACTTCTGAATGTGTAGGTGCTGAGATGTTGCTTTATTCAAAGATGTAGATCAAAAGAAATGTTTTAAAGCATTTGAGAACTGCTACACATGATAGCAAAACACTTCTTTGCAAAAACAATTATAAGTGTAGCTCATAACCTGCTATGATATCTAATAAGCGGTAACGCATGTTTGCTTTAGCAGACGGAGAATTAAAATTTCATGTGGTCATGTTTTAAAACATAAAATAGAGTGGAAAGAGAGAAATCAGCGAGGAATGAAGCAGATACAAATGTGTTATACATCCTAAATTACATAGAAATGCAAGAAAATCGGACACTTCATTCAAATTTTAAAGAGAAATTGAGTGAAATAAGCATGAGCAGACGGACATTTATAACATTGGTAAACCCCATTTCATGTTGGGTTTTGAAGAGGGATTATACGTGTGAAGGTCTTATGAGGAATTATCTGAGGTCAATATTTATGGATGTACGTCAACGTCAAATCAAAAAAATATAACTTATGTCCGTCTGTACTGCATTCTTATTCCATGCCATTTCTCTTTAAAAGTTGAATAAAGTGCCTGATTTTCTTGCATTTTCGTAGAATTTAGCTTGTTCTCTTCATACTTGTTTTCATCACTCTTCCTTGATTCTACTTCTTTCAATTCTAGTTTACATTTTGATTTGTGATCCCTATATGTGGTACCATTTTTCTTCTGGGACAGAATCAAATAAATATATTGATTCTTAGCCCAAGACCCCGTTTGATTCAATCTTATGATATCTCAGATGTTCTACCCTCACATAAATAATGTCCTTGTTGTTTCCTTTCTGAAATCGTTTAAAAATTGAGGGGTTCTAAAGGATGAAAACTAAGGTTTATCACTGTTATGAAGCAGTTTAAAAATCAAACTATTTTTGCCGCATTTCATAAGACGTTTAGCATCTTCAAAATCTTAGAAGAGGTTTGATTTCTTTCACAGACTGATTTTGTTATCTCAAAAAGAATAGATTTGTATATTTTATGATTAATGTAAGACTCTGATACGTGACATTTGAGATGCGAAGGCTAGAAACTTATTAGAACTTCTCAACCAAAATATATCTCAACCATCTTTGCTGTTTGACGATATCTCGAAAAAAAATGAATAACATGTTCAAAATTTTTGTATTGTTATTCCATTCAGGGTGTCAACTTAATGTTGAGGTGGTTTATTCCTTGCATATTCATCTCTTTATCGCCAAATTTCTTCATTTAAAACATTACCGTCAAGATGCCATTTTGAGGGTTCTACCGTAACGGTCAATAACGTAATATACACATTGGGTGTGATTGGAATACCCAGATATAGAGGATAATGGCTCTGTCTACTGAAAGACAGTAAAAGATAACTAAAAAAGATATGGTTAAATATTTAGTTTGAGTTATTGGCTTCATTTGATATTCAAAGTTCTAGCGCAGTGATATTGGATATTGTTTAAACTGTGTGACAGAACTTCCGAATCTACCTCATAAAACTTGATTGAATATTATTGAGCATGATATAGGTGACGTTTTAATACCGATTTGATACATTCTAAGTAAAATTGTCACACGATGTTTTATTAACTTAGGTTATTGCTATACAAAAATAACCTGTACATATATTTTATTAATTGGAATACAGTCAACACACATCAACCAAATCGACATCTTAATATGTGATACGCGATAAGAAAATTGTGATATTCTGTATCATTCTCCAGGAGCAAATTAATATTTGCTCAGTAATTCCCTGATTAGAGAAAACGCCTACAGTACCTTAATTTCTGAGTTGTCTTGGAGCTTAATACTGAGTCTAATGAAATACATGTACAGAGAGTTGTTTTAGAAGAATGTAATATTGCAGAAGAAATTAGTGGGATGGGCAAGGAAAAGGTGATCATGCATTTACTTACGAGCATTTAGTTAACCAAATTATGTAGAAATGGAAAAGATCAGATAGGTCTTTGAAATATTAGCATGATATGGTGTTGATGGGAACAGAACCAAATGTATTTAGCATGTAGGAAAATTCAAGAATTAAAGAAACCTTATCATGTTTTTATTATTTATTGATGACAGCGTGATATTCTAAGCTAAGAAAAATGAGTATATTTGGGTAAGCACCCAGAGTTTGGAATGTCCGTCTGCTCCTTATATTAACTTATTTCACTCAGTTTCTCTCTAAAATTTGAATGAATTGCCCGATTTTTTGACATTTTTGGATAATTTAGACTGTCTACAACATGCTTTTTACTTTTTCCTTGCTTATTCCAATCAATCTTACTCAATTCCTAGATTCAAAATATGACTCCAATATTTCATCTTCTGACTCAATGTACATGCTGAGAATCTATGCACTACACGGAATATCAATCTAATCACTTATGACATTATCAAAGTCAAAGATAAGAACTCAACATATCATGTCAGGTCTTACAAAAATATAATTAATGTTCGCTGCTATAAACAGAATCAGCTCCGATATTTTTAAAATCATCCAGAGCCTTCGCTGCCCTTCGTTCTTCAAAATACCTTAGATGACTCAAGATGTGTTAAATAAGGTTGTGGTGTGTCATGATGAATCTTTAAGAATGTTGGACCTCGTTTCATGCCAACAAATTACAATTTATCACTTGGTATACTTCCAAATACTGATGTAGTTTGAGAATATCTCAAGTGGCATATTGAAAAACATTACACAGAATATTGGTTAGATCATGAACGATAAGTCTTACATAAGCCCCTCTGTGTTCCCCTTTCCTCATATTCACTTAAACTGGTTTGTGAGACGTGAGGATGGGAATCGTAGCATCCTCGTTCTTTTGAGAATGTGATCTGATCAATGCTGGGCCATAATTTCATTTAGCCATTCCAATATTGTTTGATAATCACGTACACTGGAAAATTGCTGAATCCGCAAATATTGATATTTCCCCATATTGAGCCCCAATCACAAACGATTGTTTGAACTTGGTGGATGTTATTGGAAAATTGAATCTTAGTCACAGCGAAGAAATTTACAACACGGAACTCCCTCTGGAATTGTGTTTTTTATTAACCCTTGGGAATTATATGTTTTTACCTGAAAAGAAACAATGAGAAATGTAGCTTTTCAAAATATTGTTCAGAGGGTCCATTGATCCTAGGATATTGAACTTACAGACTGTCTGTAATAGACTGTCTCTGACCAGGGGCTACTAGGTTCTCTGTTTATGGGTCTGATCTCTTATTGGAGGGTTGGTTCAAATGGGTTATCACCTTGGTGACAGGTTTTTACTCCAGGGGACACTAAGGTGTTCTCTAAGAGGTGATCATTAGGTGTTAACTGGGTTGGGGTATTCACTAGAAAAGGCCACATTAGACAGAGGTGTTCACTATGGAGACTCAGAGGTGTTCATTAAGAAGTGTTCACTAGAGATGTGGTAACTAGGAAGGTGTTAACTGGGTCGGGGTATTCATTAGAAAAGGCCATCTAGGCAGAAGTGTTCACTAGGGAGACTCCAAGGTGTTCGGAATAGAGATGTTCATTAAGAAGTGTTCACTAGAAATGTGGCAACTAGGAAGGTGTTAACTGGGTTGGGGTATTCATTAGAAAAGGCCATCTAGGCAGAAGTGTTCACTAGGGAGACTAGGTGTTCGGAATAGAGATGTTCATTAAGAAGTGTTTACTAGAGATGTGGTAACTAGGAAGGTGTTAACTCGGTCGGGGTATTCATTAGAAAAGGCCACATTAGGGAAGGGTGTTGACTTAGGGAGACTCAGAGGTGTTCACTAGAGAGGTTCTCTCTTAAAGGTTTTCACTAGGGAGGTGTTTATTAATTGTGGTAACCAGAAAATATATTCCCCTATAAAATATCTAATTTTAAGAGCAAGGTGACTTATTTCGCTTGACTTAATAATTATCAAATGCGTCATATTCATTAATTTATATTTTGATTTTTGCTCCTAACAAATCATTTTAGAGTTATTTTACGAGTATTGTTACTCTTTCTTAGGTTTATCAATACTTATTAATGTAATATACCTTTAATTGATCTGTGCCCTGGGATCCGTTATGCTATACTATGACACACCTTGAAAGAAATCAATTTGAATTAAGTTACAATTGGACCCCTGTGCCTAATATCAAACACTATTCATTGTATTTTGTATGAAGTCCCAATGTAATACAAATAAATATAATTTTCAGGGGTTTTATTGCCTCAGTGGTTGTTCATATATTCTTTGGTTTTTCTCAGGTTCTTTGTTATATAATACAGGAAAATGCATTACCAAATTTATATTTTATTCAAAATCGTAGACTAGCTAGAGGGATATCTATTGTAGAGTTGGGTTACTATTGCTTCAAGACTACAAAGAAACAGCTCAATAAAGTTGTCAAAAAATATGTAAAAAAGACTTCAGGTTCTGGCGTTTTATACTTAAACATAGTTGGTAAGATTATTAAGTTGTTTTCAAAAGAGCATAAGAAATCTATGTTCTGTGATAGTTATGATTAATATAGGTTTTAGGAAGATAACAAGCATGGAAATAATTATTATATTTAGGGAGGGGGGATATTTCCTATATCTGTATTGTACTGTATACTTGGAGGTTTTGGATACAGGGTTTATTCGGGAAAAAATGTATATCTATTCGTAGACTTCCTATCTATGATTTAATACCTCGTGCCTTAGTGACTTTTATTGGAATATTAGCAGAATACTAGTAGATAAAAAGTTTTTTACTGGGAGGTTATAGATACAGAGTTTATCCTGAGAGAAATATGCATATCTATGTTAAGGTTCCCTAACTCATGGTTTAATGCCTCGTGCCTTAGTGACTTTTATTGGAATATTAGCAGAACAGTAGTAGTATGTAATTATTCTTTGAATCACTGAAACATTCTTTCTCTCGTTTTGTGGAGACAATACAAAGATTCATGATGGCATTTATTCTGTGATTTGCTTATAAAGAAGCTACTCGACTTAAATGTGAAGAGATAGCGTGAAGTTATTAGGATCACAACTCTCAATCTTTTAGACATTTTCATATTCAAAGATTTTCACCAAAATTCAACAAATTGTTGTAATATTTTGTGTTTAAAAATATGAAGATGAATTTCTCATGGTTGAGTTACATGATTTTTACCTCTGTTTTTTTGTGAATTTTGTTGTTACTTGAAAAATATCGGTGACACTTACTAAATTTTTTGTAAGGGTAATCACTGTTTTTCTCTTTCTTCTTATTCTTGGAATACTCACAGTTGATTTCTTGAATACAAATTAATCGCATAGAAATAATTCTTTAGAATTAACCTTCTAGCGATTACCTTCTAATTTCCTTTAACCTAAAGGTGACCTGACCTTCTATTAATTTATATTGGCTGTTTAGCTAGAATTGACTTGAATGTGGAGATATTACACAAGGCTGAATATATGTCTTGTTTTATATATGATGCGAAAAATACAGAGGAGGGTGGAGGTAGAAGATGGAGGATTTTTCTTTATTTTTTTTGGGGGGGGGGGTATAGGTGAAAAGGATTATTTGGGTCTTGGTAGAACAACTTTTGGGGATGTAGGTGGAACAAATCAGATTTTGGAGGCTAAGGTCAACAAATGAGATTTTGGGGACATAGGTACAACAAATCAGGATGTAGATGAGCTTGCAACGAGTCAGATTTTTGGGGATGTGTCTGTTTATGTCATCATTACAAGTGGTTATTACATATTAGGTACCCATATTTATACTGTCTCCAACTTTTTGTGGATGGTGGTTGGTATTTGACAGTCATCGGTCGATATCTGTAACAAATGGCATGTGGTGACATTTTGCATGTTTATACCTTGATTAGCTGTAATTCTGTAAATATACTAGGTGTTTCTAAAACCATATTAAGTCACGAATTACAACACGGAAATTAATATACATTGTAATGGTTTGGCATAAGGTTATTACTCAGTTATTGTGCTTTACAATTGGATGTTACTGGAGTCAAAAGTCGTGACATTTACCATGTTCTTTTTACATCAGGCATTTCCAATACCATATTGAATCACAAATAACAGCAAGGAAAACAGTATACATCTATAAAGAGACAGACATATTTGCAATAACATAAAATTGGATGACATATTTCGGCAAAATACATAAATAACCATGGCAACTATTCATTTAGCCACTGAGTGGAGGAGTCAAGATTGGCAATATTGTTTGCGGAACACTTTTGGTCGAGGATAATTTGTTCGATAGATGTTGCTATCCAATTTCTAAGATGGTCCAATTTTATTTTGAGAAAAACATTAGAATATGGGTGCAATGATTAACATAAAATAATATCAATATTCAAAATTTTAACCAAATATAAAAATTTCATCCCTTTTAGCCAAATTTGGGAATGAAATCGTAAACTTTCCGAGAGGGTCTCATCAAATTGATCATGATTGGTCTAACCTTTATACAGGAGCTCAATATCTTGAACTAAGTAATGAAGATACATTTGAAAGAATTGGTCCCTAGTCGCTGGTTTGTGTATAACACTTATTGGCTTTAAGCTACGGCGATGTAAGTGCCGTTAAATAGTCGTTATCTTAAGTGAAGGGCTCCAGTAATTGATTGTTAGGAACTGCTTTTGGCAGTTGGTTGTTTTTTACGTCTCTAGGGGTGACGCGGCTGTAATTCTAGATATAACTCTAACGTGGCCATTTTGTTACAATCCCTTTGGGATTCTCTTAGATCGAAGCAGACCTTTTGTTTGTTCTATTCATTCATTTTTATAGAAATGTGCATCATTTCATTGATATTAATGTGAGGTGAAGAAGGTTATTGCTTTGTTATGCTTTTTTTGCATTTGTATGGTGTCGTTTTTGCATTTTTTGGTTCCCTCGTGACTGAGGGGGTTTTATTTAACAATGCATCTCTTGGGTAACACTAAACGCTTTTGGCATTTCCTGAATTGGAAAGCATTTATAAACCGCTACAAATTAACTTCAGTGTTTTTATCATTTAGTATTAGCTGATTTGTGTCAATGACATGACTAGAGACCATAAATTCATTTTGGAATTGGATTGGTTCGTCAATATTTCAGATCGGTATATAAAAATTGTTCGGCAATTATAAGAATGTTGCTATAATTTTATGAATAGAATTGCTAGAATTTTAATAAAACATCATGTTTTTACCGAATAGGCAATTTTGAGAACATGTTTGTCTCATCCAAAATATTCAACCTTCATGCTTTAATATTTCTCTGTTTTGTTTCAAATTTTGAAAATACTATCAGAATCTCTTGTATTTGTGTTAGCTACATCTGTATGATGCTTATGTCATGTCAATGTGATATTTCCTGACTATTCCTTGCCTATTCCTTGCCTTTTCCTTATCTGGCATAATTCCCCGACCTCTTATCAAAATGTCTTGCCACAGCCCATCAAAATTCAAAGCACATCCGTTATTCCTGGTCTTTATGATATTTTGAATCGCTAATTCTCATTTTTCACCATTTGTGCTCCTATGGGTAATATGTGAGTTTCTTAAAGAGCTTATAATGGCTTATTGGAAAAAAGGACCAATTTGAGCCCATGTAAAACTGTGATTTAGATTTATTGGTCCCTTTTCGATCAATCTTGTTTCACGTAGATCTGTCTTGTCACATCTTGGTATGAATTCTAATAGAACACGACAGGAACATTGAGTTATATGTATTCAAATATTTGTGAGACTTATGTTGAAGAATGTTAAGAACAAAGGATGATTTCACAGCTAGCATATGGAGAAAATACGGGCAATGTCAGTGGCTAGGATTTTAGCCGAGGCCTGATTCAATGAGCGGGAAATGTACATAAAGGGACTGTGTAAAAACAGACCAACATGGATTGTTGCACTAAGTTTAATAAACTGATAGTTATTGCGATCTCTTTCTTCAGATAAATATTTTTCTTTGTCTTAAGTTAAATAGAAAGTGTCTGTATGGCACTTTTTCATATAAAGGACGAGATGTAGATAATTTATATACTAGATATATATAAGATTTAACTTGAGGTAATTCTGATTAAATGAAATTTAGCTGAAGGGATTGGGTAGAAATATCTGTTGGTGGAGGTAGAATGGTACATATATAATGATAAATAAGTAATAGGAACTCATGTATAATTATAGATAGGTGAAGCTATGTATTAATCTGGTGTTTTCAATATATAACCTTAACCCATCCACTCCTTTCATATGCCTAAACAAATGTCCAAAAAGCCCATTGGGTAAAGATTGTGTTCATTTGCTTCACCCTAAAACAAACCAGCATTCCTCTGTGTAACAAAAATGGGGGCTAATTCTTGAAAATGTCATGAATTACAATTTTTAAAATTCGATTGTCTCTATTATACCATGATGTTACATTGTGAAGTTGAAACAATATTTTGAAAAAATTCCCCTGACCATATCTCAATTGGGAGACATGACAATCTGTCAAATGGTTCATTTTACTAAAATCCCCCATAACTGACCCTTATAATTAAAAAGTCTAACCCACAGCACGTTATCGAAGGGATCGACCAAAATACATTTAAGTGAAATTAATGAAGGTGGTATGGTTAACATTTAGTCCATAAATGTCCATAATCCTCTACTGACAATACATAAATCCAGACCCGATAATCTGATAATCGTCAGTCCGTGCCATAAAACATCTCATGAAAAAATTCTCGCTTAAATTCAATCATTTGAGAATCATGAGTAGACTAGTGCTATGTTTTAACTTACAGCGACTACCACCACAACTACTACTACTACTACTACCACTCCAGTACCACCAACCACCACCACCGTACCTTCAACAACTCAAGGCAAGCAAAAAGCAGACGGCGTCATGGCGATCATATAATTTCATTCAATATATCGATAAAATTTCAAAGAAGTTGATTCTTTTTTGAAATTTTTGAATAGATTTGTCTATGAACTTTATGACTGTTCATCCAGAAAATATATTTTGATTTGATTTTTAAAATTAAGCGATCGCCATGATTTTGACTGTGAGGAATATCTGGTCACTCCAAGCAACAAGATATTTTGAGTAACAGTAATATCCTAGACAGATAATGTCCCAGCACAATTTGCACATCAGAAGACTTTAAGTGGTTTTATTTTACCAGGTTGCGATAATTGTCAGGAATAATGACACTAAATTAGCATCATTTTAAGGATGACACCATTTCAAATCCTGTAAAAAGAAAAATGGAAGCTTAATCTGGACATTACTAATTTTGTAGATCAAATGACCATTTGAAAATTATGCCAAATTTATAAATTATAAAAATGTTAAAAATGACAAATAGGCCACTTAAAGTTTCTAACGTGTGAACAAATTCTGAATCACCATGCTTAATTCAGTTTCTCACATTTATAAAAATGATTACAAATAAATGATTTTGAGATTATTTAACACATTATGCAAAATTAGATGTTGAACTAACCCTGTATTGGATTTATCCTAAATGATGCCCCATTGTAACATTAGCATTTAACAAGGCCTTGTGAATCAAATCAAATCCAAAATATTTTTTATTTATTTATTTTGATTTCATTTGTTTGATATTGTAAGATTTTAATGTCCTTCATGATTATTTTTTTGTTTATTTTTATTTAATCTTGTTGCTTAGTGATTTGATGCAGGCCTGTGATTTGTTGATGTTACGATGGGAGATTACATCATGATTGTGTAAATATTGCATCATTTCATTTATTTTTTATTTATTTATATATTCTCCATGTATTATTTATATATTCATATATTGTGTTTCATTTTCAAATCATCAAAGAACTTTTCTTTTGGGACAAAATATTTATTTGAATGTTTTACAAAAAATATTTTGAAATGATGTGAGGTTTACATATTTATTAACTGAGCATTTTTGATATTATGAGAGGTTAAGCAGTTGTTTTAGAGCATTTTGGTTGCTTTTTGCACGTGTTGTTTGGCATATGGATTGCTTGGTATCATTAGAACTAACATATAGTTTTTAGATTAGAGTAGTCATTAATGGCTTTATAATTACTGTAATATTTTATGTATTAATGTTTCAGCTTTTTACAAGTCGATTTGGGAAACAGGGTGGAGTAATATTTTTCGGGAACCTGAAATAAATCCAATTTTGAGTCAAATTTAAAGAAATAAAAGTATAAGAATTTTTCAAAAGTTGACATTTAATCTCTGTTGGACTATTTTGACCCTATGTGGTCTTTATTGACCATAAGTATGAAAGTATTTCCGTATTTTCCTGGAAGGGAGGGGGGTCGAGGTAGCATTAAAGTTGTCCCATCCTCCTAACACAGGCGTCCCGAACTCCTACCTCCTTCTTCTGGAAGAAGAAAGGAACTTAGTGGATGATACCTGGAACCCTGCATTTGGAGGATTATTTCTCCCAAATGCATAAGTTTACTTTCTCATTAACTATATTGTACCCTTTAGGTTTTTTCTAAGAATATTCTGTTAACGAAACTGTACTGCCAAAGTATACGCCGTATACCTATATTGTAACCAATATAGAAGTTATAAATGAAAACATTGATTTTATCGAACTTGTGTCAGGAAATTAGGTTTCCTTGTGGGTGTATCAAAAAACAATCATTTTCTAGTGTGCCAGAAATTCGTTCATGCACAACAAAATTTTCAAGTGTCATTGAACAGAAATGAAAAACGAGCAAAATCAATCCAAGCCATTATGAAGTATTTCATTTCTGTTATGTTTCTCCATATAGTTCTGGGATTAACTGTCAACAAAATGTGTCTGAAATTTGTGATATGAAACTGAATATCAAACTACATAAATTCTTGAGAAAAAATATAAAAACCAGAAGAAGTCATAGATCAGATCAAATTATTCTATTCTCATGTCGATTGGAAAAAAGCATATCAACTCTCAAAAAATTTCATTTCAGAAAGATTTATCCCATACGTTACATATAACACCCTTTGATAAATGTTTATCCTTGTATATTGTTGTTTTGTCTATATATACTGGTGATCTCATTTCTCTGAACTTTGAAATGATGGGGCAAAATGTCAAAACCTCATTCCGTAGAGGTTAACATTCCATTGTTTATGTTCCCGTTGCGTCATAAAGCAAGTGTATGTGATAAATTATTCATTTAATTGCAATGTACTCACCTGAATTTACCTTACATGCAGTATTAGGCAATGAAAAATATAAGTTTCAACTTTATAAACAGTATTGTACACAACTTCGAGAAATGTTCCTGTTCGAATTTACCATATACACAGTATTATGCACAGTTTCATGCACAGTTTCTAAAAATGCCTCTCAACTCCAGGTAGCCCTGTCAGTCATTATCATGGGCCAACTAGCTATAACTATTAGCACATTTTTGGTGTCTGTGATCTATACTGTCATATGTAACCAATTTGTTGTTGTAAATGGTGCTGGTTTTTGAGTTTCACAATTATTTCAAGAATTTTGAGGTAATACTTCTCCTAATATTTGTTTATTATTATCTGAAAATCGTTAGCATTTCCGATTTAAATGACTTCAATATTTTCTGAATAAATATACAAATTATGGTAAAGATTAACCTCCTTGAACTCAAACATCACATTGCGTACAGTTGGAAAAATTTTGGAGAAAAAATAAAATAAGCCTAAAAATAAAATGTCTTGACAGTCAAATTTTAAAATGGAAAATATAATATAAAACCCTTAAGGATGTTCCCTGGTCAGATAGGAAAATATTCAATAGTATTTAACTTTTTCTCAAAAATGGTTTTCTGGGATTCTCACGGGCAACAAAGAATATTAAAACTTTAAAAACCATATGTTAGTGTGCTTTTTTCTGAGCAAGAGGCCTCTAAAGTGTCAATATTTGACAAAAGTGGGCGTGGCACTTTCTCATTGAAACCCATGTTAAAAATCAGGTTTTCACCCCAAAACACACTTTTGAATATTTAACTTTTTCTTAAACTCACAGAAACACTTAGTTATGCTATGTACTTCACATTTTGAAAAGAAAAATTAGGGGTTGGTGTTCATCGTTTTCAACTTCGTCCAGGGAACATCCTTAAATCAGCAAGGAATAAAGTGAACAGGCATGTAGTTTACACTGTAAATTGTATAGAAATGCAAGAAAATCAAAAAGTTTATTCAAATTTTAAAGAGAAATGAAGTGAAATAAGCATGAGCAGACGGATAAATTCTGCTCATGCTCATAATTCATGCACATTCCTCTCTAAAACTAGATGATTTTTTAAAGTTCTTTACAACTAAATATGTTATCTGCATCCCTGTTAAGTTTTTCTTGATTTTCCATTTTGCCTCTGTTACAATTCGTATATGCCGTATACCTAATTGTAACCAATATAGAAGTTATAAATGAAAACATCGATTTTATCGAACTTGTGTCAGGAAATGAGGTTTCCTTGTGGGTGTATCAAAAAACAATCATTTTCTAGTGTGCCAGAAATTCGTTCATGCACAACAAAATTTTCAAGTGTCATTGAACAGAAATGAAAAACGAGCAAAATCAATCCAAGCCATTATGAAGTATTTCATTTCTGTTAGGTTTCTCAAAATAGTTCTGGGATTAACTGTCTACAAAATGTGTCTGAAATTTGTGATATGAAACTGAATATAAAACAATATAAAACTGAAGTGAAATTGATGAGAAAAAATATAAAAAACCCGAAGAGGTCATTGATCAGATCAAATTATTCTATTCTCATGTTGATTGGAAAAAAAGCATATCAAATCTAAAAAAATTTCATTTCAGAAAGATTCATCCTTTATGTTACATATAACACCTTTTGATAAATGTTTATCCTTGTATATTGTTGTTTTGTCTATATATACTGGTGATCTCATTTCTCTGAACTTTGAAATGATGGGGCAAAATGTCAAAACCTCATTCCGTAGAGGTTAACATTCCATTGTTTATGTTCCCGTTGCGTCATAAAGCAAGTGTATGTGATAAATTATTCATTTAATTGCAATGTACTCACCTGAATTTACCTTACATGCAGTATTAGGCAATGAAAAATATAAGTTTCAACTTTATAAACAGTATTGTACACAACTTCGAGAAATGTTCCTGTTCGAATTTACCATATACACAGTATTATGCACAGTTTCTAAAAATGCCTCTCAACTCCAGGTAGCCCTGTCAGTCATTATCATGGGCCAACTAGCTATAACTATTAGCACATTTTTGGTGTCTGTGATCTATACTGTCATATGTAACCAATTTGTTGTTGTAAATGGTGCTGGTTTTTGAGTTTCACAATTATTTCAAGAATTTTGAGGTAATACTTCTCCTAATATTTGTTTATTATTATCTGAAAATCGTTAGCATTTCCGATTTAAATGACTTCAATATTTTCTGAATAAATATACAAATTATGGTAAAGATTAACCTCCTTGAACTCAAACATCACATTGCGTACAGTTGGAAAAATTTTGGAGAAAAAATAAAATAAGCCTAAAAATAAAATGTCTTGACAGTCAAATTTTAAAATGGAAAATATAATATAAAACCCTTAAATCAGCAAGGAATAAAGTGAACAGGCATGTAGTTTACACTGTAAATTGTATAGAAATGCAAGAAAATCAAAAAGTTTATTCAAATTTTAAAGAGAAATGAAGTGAAATAAGCATGAGCAGACGGATAAATTCTGCTCATGCTCATAATTCATGCACATTCCTCTCTAAAACTAGATGATTTTTTAAAGTTCTTTACAACTAAATATGTTATCTGCATCCCTGTTAAGTTTTTCTTGATTTTCCATTTTGCCTCTGTTACAATTCGTGGTATTTTCTGTGGGTTTTCACCTGTTCAAAATGACAGGTGCCTGAAAGTGCCTCGTCATTACACAGGTGCGACTGCAAGCAATATTCCAAATATCTACCACAGACTTCAGTTTCTTTTTTGTAACGATTAGACGAATGTTATCAAAAACAGCATTTGTTCTACTTTTATTGTTTGATAATTTTAAATGTCATCTACCTAATCTTGTTAATATCATGAAATCAATGAGTAATCATTAATGAGTAAGTATATAATATTTTATGACTGTTTTTCCTTTATATAGAATATAATTGAGACATATACAGGTATTATCAAGCGTCAAATACAGTTCACATCTGACATTCATAAGAACGCCAATAATTTTGTTCAGTATAATACTTGGAAGAGATAAGCTCGGATCATGCAGTAAGTCCACACAATTCTCAACATGTGGAATTCCATAGATTTTCTTTGAGTTATGGCCTGAACTATAAAGGCATAACCTCCATGTTAAATGCCAAAAAGCCAAACATCAATCATACATTGTATATACGCAGTTTTCTTAGCATAATTCCTGACAAAATTACTTCAAGGATCCATTATACCAGGGACCACCCCTTTAATTTCATCCAAGATTTTTTTGTTCATGGTCTTTTAAGCAAATTATTCGGGGATAAGAAAAATCTCTAAATAATTCAAGTGTATTTTCTTAATTAAACTAGACAATTTTTCTGTCGTTTATTTCCAGTGTGTCTAAATATTGATGCGCTTTTGATGATAAACAATCAAATAAGGATGCCTCCCTAATGAGTTTTTACGATGATGATTATGCTATTTTTTATCGCAGCTATTCATTAGATAATAGAAGATATACTGTTTCAATACTCAATAGAATAAACGCTCATTGATTACCCGTGTAGATAGTTAATGATGGTCATATTTTGAATCGCGAAATACAGAAGAAAAGGGAGGAATTATGGAGAAATAAAATATTCATATATGAAGTCAACACTCTAAATTGTACAGAAATGCCAAAATATTATATAGTTCATTCAAATTTTAGAGAAAAAAGAGTGATTTTAGCAAAAGAGGCGAAGAATCGTCTGCTTGGATTTAATAACGAATGATGTTGCCAAGTCTCTGTGAACCTTTGATAGTCTACAAAGTCATTTCCAAATTGTATTTTTGCGGAATTAATTTTGATTATATCTGAAATGTGTGGGCACTTTGTCATTATTATTCATTCACCTTTAGAATACTTTACAACTCTTGTAAAAGTTGATTATAATCTCTCTCACAATGAACTATTCACGAAAAATAGTTTTAATGAATTTTGAAGCAAGTAAATGTAATGCTTGTGCAGGAAGTCTTGCAGATTGTATTATTTCATTTTTAAAAACATAAAAATTAATATATATTACATGCTTTAAAAGCTTTGGTGGTAGGAACCAAATTTTGGCCTAAGCTTCACTTCTAGATCTTCATACTGCCTCGTATAATAGAAAAATCAATCTAGTTTTCATCATTACAGTCAAATATACAGCACCAAGAAATGACTCAACCTGAGATGACCCTTTATTCATAAACATGGGGCCGGTACCCTAATTGTCTTCATTTCTGGTGCTGTGTGCTATTCTGAGTAAATGTAGTCTTGCACTGAGTATTTTCATCACTCCAACCCCCTTTTTCATAAAACACATGGGCTTTGTACTTTGAATTGAGTATTTTCGCTACTCTTCACCCCCCCCCTTTTCTATAAAACACATGCGCTTTGTTTAAAGGGAGGGGAGGAGATGAGTAGAAATAACTTTGGATTCTGTCGGATGGATGGAGTACTGGTAAAGCGAGAGAATGGTACAGAGATGTAGGGATCATAGTTAATTCTATGGGGTGTCCTTACCATGAGTGGTATTCTATGAGAGGGTTGAGGGGGTAGTACGGGGGGGGAGGTTGTAGAGACTTTTTGCAAGACTACATTGATTGAATCATATCACATCTAAGTTAAAGATTTTTAATGCCTATAATACCCCCCCCCCCCCAATATTAGTTTGCTTAAAGTCATGTTTTGCTTCATTGCAGAAGGTGGAAATCCAGGAGCAGTGTCAGGACTTGGTATGTAATACAAGCTTTACAAGCTGTCTCACAGGGCTATGTTTTTCTTAAGATTTTCCAGAAATAGACAGAAATATTATTAAAATAATTAAAACTTGAATGAAAATGCATGAAATTCATGTGATTCTGTCCAGTTGACAAAGTTGAGCAACGAAGTTTAACTTTTCATTAGGGGACAGTGGTATATTGATATAAAATTATTTGAAAGATTTAATTGAAAGCTTTGCAAAATTTCTTTTTTTTCTCTGGGGAGGGGGGGAGGGGTTAAACCATAATGAAATAAACTTTTCTGTCAACATTTAAACACTATCTCTGTCTTAATAGAAAAGCATGAAAATAAACTACTTTTCAAAAATCTTACTGAGAAAAACAATGGCCTTATGTTAAAATTCATTTGGAAAGGTATCAAAACTTATATATTCTCATGGAATGCCATAGCATATAGAAAACTAATAATAATACTTACAGGGTGTCCAATAAATAAGGTAAAAGATATTGTAACTTTCTTAATATTGCACCAATCTTGATGAAATTTTCAGAGTTTGTAGCCCAAACCTTTTTACCTTTATTCTGTGAATTTAAAGCGTCTTCTACTTGATTGGCCAGAGTTGTGGTTGCTATAGCAACCGAAACAACAAAAAGGTGGGGCAAGTTTGTTTACGTCACAACTTTCCAAAACATATTTATTCTTTCTGATAGCTTTATTCATATTCCCAGGTCTATTACTACCACCAATACAATATAAAAACAGTCCTAAAGTCCCATTGTTATGAAAATAAGCTATTAAGCACAATGTCCATATCTACACTAGCTATACACTTCTTATGCCTACATGTATTCACCCACTCTCTGAACACACTTTCAAACCCATTCTTGCCCATTTCCCGAAGTCTTGCTAAGACATGCGATCTGAGTTCATCAGTGCTTCCAAATGTATTTCCTCTCAAGTCACGCTTGAGTTCTGCATATAAGTAAAAGTCATTGGGTGCAAGGTCTGGGGAATATGGAGGGTGTGCAAGTAGGGGTAGCCCCAGTGCCCTAATAGTTTCACTAGTGAGGATAGCTGTGTGTGAACTCAGATCACATGTCTTAGCAAGACTTCAGGAAATGGGCAAGAATGGGTTTGAAAGTGTGTTTAGAGAGTGGGTGAATAGGCATAAGAAGTGTATAGTGTGTAGAGATGGAAATTATGTTGAATAGCTTATTTTCATAACAATGGGACTTAAGGACAGTTTTTATATTGCATTTGTGGTAGTAATAGACCTGGGAGTATGAATAAAGCTATCAGAAAGAATAAACATGTCTTGGAAAGTTGTGACGTAAACAAACTTGCCCCGCCTTTTTTTTGTCTCGGTTACTATAGCAACCACAACTCTGGCCAATCAAATAGAAGACGCTTTGAATTCATAGAATAAAGGTAAAAATGTTTGAGCTACAAACTCTGAAAATTTCATCAAGATTGGTGCAATATTAAGAAAGTTACAATATCTTTCACCTTATTTATTGGACACCCTGTATATAGTAGAATAAGGATATAGGGAAAATATTAGTAAAAAAACTCATCATATTAATTGGTACTCGCATGTAGCATAAAAGTAGTGCATGAAATAATATTGATATATATTTAGTTGTTTTTTGAATGTATTTGAAGCCTAACTTTCCCAATTGACATCTTTAATCTGATTGGTTGATAGGGATAATGACCCGCCTTGTGCGAACCAATCGGATTCGAGATATCTAAAAGTTAACATTGATATATTTATGTAAAACTTGGAAAGTGGAACACCTTTGTAAGTGGAATACCTTTGTCAGTGGAACACCTTTATAAGTGGAACACTTTTTAAAGTACCTAAAGGTGTTCCACTTTCACAGATTCTATTGTATAATTCCATTAAATAATAATAAACTAATAATTTGTTATTTCAGATGAAACTACAACAATAATTATTATTGTCGTCGCCGTAGCAGTCGTGGTTATAATCATCGTCATCATCGTTGTGGTTCTTCTACTGAAAAAGAGAAAGGCCAAAGGTATTTTGCAATTTTTATATTGGAATTTTGATATAATTTTAAGATATATATTGATATGAAGAAAATACTGATTTGAGAAATATCTGGAGCTTATGACGTTTTAAGCTGTATTTAAGAAATGATGCATGATTTAAGAAGGTAAATAACTTGTATTAAGTATTTAGAGACCAAAGAAATTTGCTATTTTTCGATAAGAGTAGATCTCCTTCTACTTTGCATATAACTCTCATTTGCGATGTCAGAAAGACAGCTATTTCTTATAGTTCCATGCTTCAACAAGAAAGTAAATTTTTTTTATCAAAAATCATATATTACTTTGGTGTCTTGTGTGATTTTGAAAATATACCCGAGAATTGAAATAGTACAGAGTGCACCAAAAATGTAATAATTTCTAATATTGGTCGATCTGTTGCACTTCTTTGACACCCTATAGTTTGACTAATATCTGGGGCACACTCTTTTTTCTTATTAGTTGAAATATCTTTCATACCTTGCAGAAGACCCTGTTACTTATCCGGTCACATGTAAGACTTCTTTAGCAATTAGAAGCACGACACCCATAATGTCATGACGGTCATGTTTTGAAATGTGAAATTGAGTTGAAAAGAGTGGAATTAGCAAGAAATAAAGTAAATAGGCATGTAGTTAACACTCTAAATTGTATGGAAAGTAAATTAGACATGACAAAATTCACTATAACCAAAAAAGCAACTACCATAGAAAAAGTATGAATAGAATAAAATGCACTCTAGCATTAAGTGTGTGTATTATCGCTCATTTTCTCCTTACAAAGAAACAACATCCTCCGATCACAGGGCTTCAAAATCCAGAATATATTCTTTCTTTTTACCTTCTGCGATAAGCAGTTAGCATTTCCCCGATTAAGAACTCGCAATCTGTTTGGCTGGCGCAACACTGCAACAGAAATCATGTCTAAGTCATTGCGCATAATTAGATCACGTGATTCAGTTAAATCAGGTGCTTCCATATGTGAAAAAATTGCTCCACTACTTTTTGAGTTAGAGTAAAAAACGTGCTTCCAAATTGTTTATAGCAGGGGGAAGAAGGAGGTATGGATTCTGAACACCTGCTTAGGAGGATGAGAAACAAAGGTCATTATTTAATGAAGCAGACTTTCTATGAAATAGATTGACTGCACGTGAGCGATAATACTGCAAGGAAATCCTTCACATTCAAACCAATGAATTGAAAAATGTCAACTGACAAGCTCATTATATAATATGTAAAGATGGTATTTTCCAGCGAACAATAATTTGCACATCTCTACTACCACCCAAAAACCACCCTCCTATGGTGACGCTGTGAGACAATTCCGTGGTGGGTAAACCCCTACCCAAGGGGGGTGCTTCACAAAAAATATCAAAAATATGATTTTCAAAAATTACTGTCTTTCACAATATTGCCATAGTTACAATGTGAAACACAATTTATTGTGTGATATTGCCATGGTTATATTATGAAAACAATTGAAAATCTAGAATTGTTATTTATGATTTCAAATTTTTAAGAAATAGGCCCACAGTCTAGCCTCCAGCCTCCAATAATGCTTCAACACAAGCAGCTCGCCATACAATAAAATGATGTGGTTACCAAATGAGCCATATTTTCTTGTGACTGTAGGCTAGTCTGTCAAATATCTTCATGCTTCTATCCAACTCTAGTTGATTTAACTGCCATCTATATATGGGATCGGTTAATAGAAGCTTATTCTCAGTATGCACTCTATAAATAAGAATCATCCTGTTTCCGTTTGTTCATGCCGGATGATACAAAATTCTGAATTTTGATCATAGCTTAAATCTTCGCTTTCCATAAATTAGATCACTTCTATCGTGATTTGATTATGACTGTGATTTATGGTGCCAAATCAAGAAAAATATAAGGAATATGATTGTGGTAAAAAGGCATGTTTGCATATTATATTTAGAAAATCTCATGATATCACATATAACACGCAAATAATTCAATCATGGCCACCGCCTCTTATTTGATTTGATGTAATAATATTTTATTTCAGGTTTTTTACATGTAGGGATCCTCATTTATTTATTTTGATTTCAATATAAATTCATTTCCTTATATTATTGTTTCATTGTATTCACTTGATTTATATATTTCTATTCGAGGCGGCAAGAAAAATAAACCTTCAGTAGTGGTGGAGTATGCAAAAATTGGACCTAAAGGTTTATATCTAATACCAGTTACCCCAAAATTTTCAAAGTGGTCACAGAATATTTTCTTAGAAATAGAGCTTCAGAGTTGGTTTCTGTAACAACTTGTTACATTTTTAAAACTGTAACCAGGTGATGACATTTTTATGTTAATAAGTATATATTCTTGCCTTGACTTATTACATGAATCACCACCCCATTGATATCCCATTATACATGCTGGTTCACCCCATCATTTATTTTTCCCATGATACACACTGGTTTGGGATATTTCAGACAATAGACTTTTTGCAAGATATTCTGTTTTCAAAATTTTACTCTACTTTTCCGCTTTTGAGATTATTATTTTTTATGTCACCACCAAAAAGTTTGGCTTCGGCAGTTGTTACAGTTACAACCATTATTACACTTTTTGGGACCGTTTTTGGTGTACTTTTCAGTCCAATAATTTTATCGAACTCTGTGGCCACTTTGTGAGTTTTTGAAGGGTTCATATAGATATTTAAGTGCATATACTGTTATATTGTTGCTTAATATATGCAAAGCAGAACGATGCACATTTTTTACTAACTCTAGAAAACTAGAAAAGAAAAGAAGAAATCCAACTTATCAATACAATTATCAGGATGCTAAAGTAGATTGCACATTTTTCGTTGGTCTCATTTTCCATTTTATTCAGTAAGATTCAGATTCTTGATGCAAGCACTTTAAGAAAGGTATACCTCTCTAAATAATGAAAATTCAGTTGGATTTCTTTTCTATCTAGCCTATGATATATACCCGGCCTTTAGCAATTTTGAGAGCATATTATATACATGTAAATGTGTATTTATTGTTGTTTTTTTCTTTCCGTAGTTAATTCAAGAGCCAGTCCTGAGACTGAAAACCGGGGTGATTTTTCTACACTTTTTCCTTTATCCTCTACCCGCATGCTTGTATCACTTTAAATCTCCATGGAAATGAAAATCTGGGAAAATTTTGTTTGCTTGTGTCATGTTATATCTCTGTGGTTACTGGATGTTGAATGAATTTATTTTTATCACTTTTTGCTCTAAAATTAACAAAACAACTGATATAGTCCCTATGAAAGTATGACAGAGATTTTCATTTGTTTGTTATTTTGAAATTCAGGTTTGTCAAAAGGGAGCGTGAAAATTACATGCTTCATGTTGCCTCTCTGTCTAGATCTAGATTTAATTATTTTTAAACAAAACATGTGAGATTTTAAGTGATTTTCTGCATGGATGTTGCCTCAACATTTGCCTCAATGTTGCCTCAACATTTTCATTCTCTGTCATGTCTTAAAATCAAGTTCTGTATCTGCTTTCTTAAAATCGGAACAGTTTAATCATGCTTCAATATGTCAAATTTAAGTATTCATTTGAGATTTCATTCAAGGAGCTCTTTTGCGTTGGTACTAAAACTGGAGATGTTGTCATTTTTTCTGTAATTTTTTCCTTATTAAATTTTCTGCATGGTTAAATCATGATCAAAAGGTGGCGTTGTAAACTTAATTGGTTGGCTGTCTGCAAAATTTTTTTCAACTCTCACATTATCACATTATAGCAAGTACACTGTACTGTACCAGGCACTTTCAACCCCCCACTGTCAATGATTAGTTGAATCAAATAATGATGGTTGGCTGTCTGCAAAAGTTATTTCAACTCTCACACTATCACATTATAGCAAGTACATTGTACTGTACCAGGCACCTTCAACCCCCTACTGTCAATGATTAGTTGAATCAAATAATGATGGTTGGCTGTCTGCAAAAGTTATTTCAACTCTCACACTATCACATTATAGCAAGTACATTGTACTGTACCAGGCACTTTCAACCAGGCACTTTCAACCCCCCACTGTCAATGATTAGTTGAATCAAATAAGTGAGAAAACACCCTAGGTTGATATATTTATTATTAGATAGAAATATATGTAAGAGTTTATATCTTTATAACCATTAGTTTAGATCTAGCTGGGGGATCTAGGTTTCAGGACTGATTGAAACATAGACTAGTTACTGGTACCTTGAGTTGACAACCAGTAATATAGCTATGAGAAAACTTGGACTAGTATAGACATATGGACTGGTTGTATTTTAAGGATTTCAAATTCCTGGACAACTTTTTTATATATCATCAACAGAATGCAGCTAAGCTTTGCCATGCTTATGCTGATACCAAGATTTAAGCCAGGAGACAACAAGCTTTTGGCTTTACTATATCAGGCTCGTAGCCATGGGTAGTCAGGAACTCAACTGGCCAAAAGTCCTTTTAAAATGATGCAGTATTTCATAATTTCTAGCACTTTTCAAGTGAATTTGGGCCAGAATTGTCTAATTTGAACCCCCTGGAATTAAAAAACAAAACAGAACCCCCTTGGCAATAATTGGCCAAGGGCCTGACTATTATGTTCTTTTGGTTGTCCTTTTCTGTTACACATGGTTACATGTATAAATGGTCTGCACCTCAATCAGTTCAGGAACCCTATAATGTATAATGAAAAATTGTCATAATTTCTACACCCTTAAAGATAAGTGACTCATTCCCTATTTAAATTATATAAATTCCCCAATTTGGTATATTACACATGGTATATCTCTGATATCCTTATATAAAGTATCCCACTTTATCGCCCAGGCTATATAAGTGCAATATGCTTATAACTTCTATAAATTATATATATTGGTACTTCATGTATAAATTTTGTGAAGATATGCATTTGTTGTCTCGAAATGAATGAATAAATGAGGATCGCCTGATGTGAATAAAAGGTATATACCGTAAAAGATGATAGGATTTGTTGTTTCTAGTACTCGTACATGTACATACATGTATTTTAGCTATTTTGTACATCGATATATAGTCTGCACATATTCATCTACAGAATTAGCACTGCTTGCTATATTGTTCTCTATTGTATTAACACACTATTCAAGGAGGGGATTTCCCATGACCCATATATGTTGTGTTGCTGGGTTATGGTTACTTACCTCCTTTGAATATCTTCATAACTGATATCTTCTTTGCCATTTCATACAGCTCTTACTTAAAGAATTCACTATTACTAAACTTTAATTGAAGGATAGTCTTTGATAAAACTTATTGTTAGTAATATCACATCTAGAATTCTTTCCCACAATTCATTTATTGTATCACAGTGCATCATGGGATTAATCTTTATTTGGTTCCTGACTAAAATCAGAGACTTAAATGAATCTTTCTCATTAAAAAGAATATTTTATTTTATAATAGAAACATATTATAATTTTCTTTCTTTGTTTTTCCAGATAATGCAGATGCAGAAAAAGCACAGTAAGTTTTCAGTTATTTTTTTGTGAAAAATACTTCTTTATTTGTGTTGTAAGATTCTCTTTACGTCTATCTCTTCTTTATTTACCTGTGTTGTATTCTTTTCTATATAGTTTTGATATCTTAAAGTTATTCTTTCACTTATAGCCTAGTTCTTTATTTTTACCCTAATCTGTCATATTCTATCCATATTGCCCCTTTAAACAGAGCCATATATAAAAACGTCTGCTTAATATTTCCCATAATGCCTCTTCAATAAGTCAACTGCTTTATAAACATCCCATAATTCTATTACTAGTGCCATCTATACTATAAATTCACCCTATGGCGATGGCCGTGTTGTGAATATACGACTTGTTCTTGCTCCAAGGTAGGCTCTTCAATACAGGCAGATTCTTGACTCACTTGATATCTTAGCAGTTACATTTTATCATGTTTTGTCTGGTTTCTGAGATATGTAAGAGCAAATCAGATTTAAAAAGAGTTAGAAATATAGAACATAGATTAAATTTTTTTGTAATTAATGCAAGCACAAATAATTCAATGAGTTGACCTGTGATGAGAACATACATATATATATTTTATCCTTTTAAAATTTTATAGTATTATTATTTACTTTTTGTTTTTGCATAGTGAATCTGCCTGTAACGAAGTGTGGACTGTGAAAAATGTCCATGTTATGAGAGTGAGAAAAACTAGATTTTTGAAATTAAAAATACTTAAAAGGGTTCCTATTAACTTTGTAAAATTGCTCAGTATTCGCTCTATATTACACATTTTCTTTGTTCTAATTGTTATTTTATATTTATTATTAATTATTTGAGTGTCCGAAATCTGATTTTGTTATATTGTTGTGTCTTTGAATTTTTTTGAAATATGAACTGTATGTGTTAGTTATTATTGCTTTCAATCACTGTATAAACATATTAGTCTAAATATATAAATTTCATTTAAAATATAACTAACGCTATATTTTATTAATTTATGACCAATTTTCTATCACCCCATTTAAAACTAACAACTTTCTAAAACATCACCTAATATCACATTGAACTAAATTTCAAATTTAAAATCTTAATCTTCCAAATACTATTCATTTGAGTATTTGGGTTTTAAAGGGTTAAGATTAACTGGGTCATTGTTTTAAAGTGTGACACCTTTATAATGCATAATTATTTGTCATACCCTGTATATTCCAATACTTGGTAGGTAAATACTTGCTATTTTCTTGGAACACCCAGTACAAAAGGTAAATAAAAAGGAATGCAGTTTTAGTTATTATATACTCTTTTATTGTTCTCAGTAACTTTTGTTCAAAAAGTACCCTCTCCTAAAACCAAATACTCAAATACTGAGGAAAAGCTTTTTATAAACATTTTCTGACGAAACTAATGCAGGGAGGGTCAGAACTTTGACACACAGTATTGTACCAGGGGCTGGAATTTTGACAAAGTACCATGTCTTGGGAGTACATATGAAATCTTGGTAATCAGAAAGGGAAAAAAATGAAGACTACATTCATGCTGACAGTCAATGAAGCTCAGTTTAGTCCTACATTGCTCATCTTAGAGAATTGGAATGCAGGACCATTATGCATTATACAGGTCGACCCAAAAGTGTTGTAATTGAGGTGGCGTGGTTTTTAAGGCTTTTGTTTGTTTATTTTTACTTTTACGTGCTGCAACAGATTAGAGAGGTTTGCAACAATAAACAAGAGTTATAATGGAGGTATAGTTGTCAGCCAGTGCCTAAATGTCATTACGGTCATGTCTGTTCGAAAATGTCCATCTGCTCATGCTTATTTCACTCCATTTCTCTCTAAAATTTGAATAAAGTGTCAGTTTTTCTGGCATTTCTATACAATTTAGAGTTCTATCTACGTACCAGTATATTTTTTCTCTGTTGATTTTAATCTTTAATACTTTATTTTGAATTTTAAAACATGACCATGCACCGTGACATTTTTTCTTATGACTCGATGGCATTTCTACTCTTAGCTTATAGCTGTCTATGCAGTCTTAAAACAGATAGATTTACTCTCTTTAAATACCAAGTATGGGAATTCTGACGGGTTCGTTTTTTACCCACCCTAAAGAATTCCTCCATTTTGCATTTAAAGGAGCTCAAACCTATCTCCTAGTACTGCGATCTAGTTAAGTTCAGTGTTCAGTTTTTCTCAAGTTTTTATTTTAGACAGTTTCAATTCATGTCCATTATAAGGCCTGTTATGTTTCATCTTCCATTATTTAAAAATTCAGTATTTTTTGAGATGGTAGAGTTTCATCTCAGTATTCATTTGAGATTTTGAAATGCATTTATAGTTTCAGTGTTCATCGTTAAATGTTATCAGGAACTAAAAAAGGTTTTAATGTGGAATACAAAAACACTAAATTCTTATTATATTGGGGGGGGGGGGGGGTTGGGAGACTTATAAAATAGTCTAAAGACAAATGTACTGCATGTCATAAAAACGCATAATACATATAACTTTTAACATATTTTTGTATTGTAATTGTAAAGTGGAGTTTGGATATTTCTTAAAATGAGTATTTTCTATCTGTAAATGTTCATCCACATTATTAGTTGTCGTACTTATACAAATCCTATTTCTTGTATTACATAATATAATGCATGGATGTATCAATTTTTTATTATTAAGTCAATGAAGAAGACGTGTTTTTGATTTTTTTGCAAAAATAAGGCTACTAGGGTCTTGATAGGAAGTAGAATCTGGCATGTACTATATAATTTACAGACAGCCATTTGTATTTTATTGTTGCAATTTTTCATCTTCTGAATATTGATGTTGTACCCTTTTCTGCTTCTTAATCTTCTTTCTGGAATTTAAATGAAATAAAATGTACATTTAGATGGACTTAAATTACAATAATTAGTACACTTACCTGAAATCGTAACAAATTAAAAGTTGTGTCAATCTGTACTCTATTAAGGTTTTTAGTCTCTTCATAAGATATTTAGTTACCCAGTATTTTATTTGATATCAACTTTGATCTCATATTTTATCAAAGTATGTTAAACGTTATATCCTGCATTATTTTGTGATTAAAATTGAAGCCCCTTTTCCTACCCTTTCATTTTCCCACAATGCCTTTCATCAAAGAAAATTGTCTGCATAGTTTTCCCATGCTGCTTCTATTGAAGATACCCAACTTCAAACAGAGCCTTTGCAGGATTCTTAATCCGTCTGCTTTGTTTTCCCATAATGCTCGTCTTTACACAACAGAGCCATCTATATATTACGTCTGCTAACAACATGTATTATTTGTGTTTGTAGTGAGGTTGAAGACACTGGGCACACAAATGTGATTGGAATGGATAATTTAAAGAAAGATCAAGATGTATGTATAGAATTTTTAAATTAATTAAACTTTTGCATGTTTTGGATTTTGTCTTGCATTTTGGCTCAATTATTCGAGAGTATGAACACGTCCAAAAACCCTGATATTAGACTTACAGAAGCTACTATGGTAAAACACTGTAGAGGATTCCCCCTTTTAGAAATACAGTCAAATTCTTTAAAAGGGTAAATCACAAAGTTGTTAAAAACTAGTATGAAGCCTAATATGCAAGACAGAATTTGTTTTTTACAATATTATATACAATTAAATTAAACAAATGAATTTATCGTACACATGGTTGCTTTATTTTTTCACATATAACTAACATAATTTTGGGGAAAATTGTTTCAGTATTTAAGACATAAAGCATGATCAAATTAATTCTAGCATGTCTTTCAATTTTGCATGGCTTAACTGTATATATCTTATTTATTTTCCCCTGAGTTTTTGTTAAGTGCACGGATACACCTTACATTAAAAGTGAACTATTGTTCGAAAAAACAGCTTATAAGGAACCTGTACTATGCACTTCTTTTAATTAAAAAATTATTCACTCCTTTTTATTCAGTTTATATTATTTTCAAAGCTATCTTGAAATGTTAGTCTTGAATCTTGAAATCTATTATTTGTTTAATTTTATTTTTGGGGATATATGCTAGAAGGTTTTGTAAAAATTAACATTTTCAATTCAAAATATACAGGGTATCCATAAAGTCTCTTTACCCTTTACATAGATTTTGTATTGTAATGTAAAGAGACATTATGGACACCCTGTATGTATAACTGTTTTAAATGACAGTACAGTTAACTATGTAATACAGAAATACAATTATTTATTTTTCATTTTCATTAGATAACATTTATAAAAAATATTTGGTACTTAACCAGAAAGTATAAAGGCATTATTTTTAGTAACAGTAACTTATAAATAATATAAAACTAATTAAAACAGTGTGAAACATTTTAATAAGCTAAATAATATTCAAGATAGCTTCTAAAAGTCTGCATGAGTCTGTTTATATGCTATATATGTGACAAATAGGTGAAGAAAACATTTTTAAATGTAAGAACTCATATGTTTGGTCTCTGTCAGGCTTTTGAAATGACCCATACTGACCCATAACTGTCTGTTAGACTAGCAAGAAATCTTGGATGAAAAATGTTTTCTTTGACCTGAATTAAACTTAAACTCTATTTTACTATATGAGGAGGTACATATTTTATGCATGCTATTTTGTTTGTAGCCCCGGGCCCGTAATGTTGAAGGTCTCGTTTATGCTGATTTATCGTTAGATGACACTCCTCGTAGTCGGAAACCCATACAACTGACCAATCCTGAAAGTGAGACAGAATATGCTGAGATACGACGACCCTAAATATGAACTCCTGTGTACATAGTTTAAATGTATGTGAAATATATTGGGCGTGGCTTTAATTTGAGATTTAGCACAGAGAAGATTCAATCCCACAAGTCATTGTGTGTGGTTATCAAGATGCATTGTTGGATTGAAGTTCTTTTTTTATTTTTTTTTATTTGACCCTTTATGTTGGCCTCATTTGTATTTTAAGTAAGTAGCATTATTGAAAAAGGGAATGCCATAACAAACAAATAAAATGTTGCTTTATTTGGTTTTATTAATTTGCATGGTTTTGTTTTAAATCTAATCCTATATTATATGTGTTATTTTTTATTTACTATTTTTTCATTTATTATTTATTTTGGGTTGTGGTTATTCATCATTACACTTCACATTATCTTTTGAAGTTTCTTTGACACTCGCCAAGGCTACATGTTTGTTGTGCATATCAATAACTAAATTGTGTTTGAATTCAGCAACAGCAGCTGTTGTTATTGAAAATCAGTATTTACTATTATTAATATAATTGATATCAAAATGATACTGAAACATGATTTTTTTGTTTATTTGTTAATTAGTAGTAATCATTTGTGTCTTTAGCTCATTCAGTGATGTCTAAAATGCATATAAATGTTTTCATTTCTTTGTACTTTCTTGAAACATTAGTGTCTCAAAATTCATTAAAATGTTTTATTTTTCCAGCCACGAAATAAGAATGTTGAGGGACTAATATATGCTGATTTAGCTCTTGATGATACACCAAGGAGTCGAAAACCTATCCAGTTGTCATCGGACAGTAACACGGAATATGCGGAGATACGGCCGGGTCGATCGTAGCAAAATTAGTGCGATGAAAAAGTATTAATATGTCCATCTTATTCAGGTGCTACAAAAGTAGATATAGGTCTAGAAATGTTTCACAGGTGACACAGTTAAGAGTGGAAGAGTCAAGAAGCTGTACTGGATGGATATTAAAATGAGGGGGTTGTTCCAATGTGTTCCTTTGATCCTCAGCTAGCCAAAATATCAGAGGAAAGTGAACACTCAAGGCACAAGGGAGCAACCCTCCTTTGCTAGTACAGGACACATCTTGGTTCATTTGTTACCTAAATGTGTATGTGTCAAAAACATGACTGAGTCACTAATGATTTGAAACCGCCAATTTGATCTTTTTCTTTTAATTGATTATAGTTAAAATATGATGTCTCATTCAATGTTGATACATTGTGTGGCCAGTTTATCCTTCCTCAGTTTTCACAATCTATTTAAATTACAAAAATCTGACTGGTTTCGAATATATACTCGTACACAAGTAGCATCCAGATCCTGATCATAGTGTGGGCTGCTTGTATTATCAGTTGTTATGACATGTATTAACACTTGCTATGACATGCATATTGGTATATGATATGAAAAGCCCCTTGGTTATTCATGATGGTGTGTGTCTCACTGTATAATCAGGGTGTGGATATGTCCCATGTACAAACATTTCTACCTACAAGCAACTTTTAATGCATGAATTCTCTTATAACATTTTAACGGCATTGTATTGTACATACATATATTAAGAAAAAAGAATAGTCACAAGAAAGTAGATTTTGTAAAGACACTAGGACCAATTTTGTACAAATACTGCATATAGAAAAAACATGTTAATATGCTTTAAATATGCATGATATTGTAAATATGAGATTTTAAAACCTGATTTTAGTATTACAATGTAAATATTCTATTCATTATTGTTTCAATGACAGATTGTATTTTAGCTGGTTGCTGATGTGCTTTGTGCTATGTTAGCATTTGAGCTTGGTTCATAAGATGACTTGAAAAATGTTTCACATAGTCAGTTAATCAGTTCATGAATACTCAAAAAATATTTGAATGTTCATCAAATGTTCATCAATATTCTTGAATGTTCATTAATATTCTTGAAAGTTTATTAGTTAGTGAATGTTCATCAAAGAATTGAATCATGTTAAAAGAAGTTTGTTCATGAATGTTCACTAATGTTTTTGAACATTCATCAATGTTTTTGATTGTTGAACAGTATTTATGAGTGTTCATCAGAGATTTGAATCATGTTAAAAGAATGGATGTTATACATTATTGCACATGTTCTCAAGTGTGTATGAAACATCAGTTGAAAGTTTACCAATAATTGTGGATGTTCATTGTATTGATGATTGTAAATGTCTGTACTGTACATGTTTTTCAAGTTATTTTATGAAATGATAGGAACTGAACCTTGAAGATGTATTGTAGATCTGTCTCTTAGTGGCATTCCAGTCAACATTTAGACAAACTACGAAACCTGTTTAAAAACTCACAATGGTCTTGTTTTAAAATGCAAAATTGAGTAGAAAAGAGTGGAATCAGCAAGGAATAAAGTAAACGGACGTGTAGTTGACACTCTAAATTGTATAGAAATGCCAGAAAATCAGACAGTTCTTTGAGAATTTTGAGAGAAAGGGAATTGAACAGGCATGACCAATGAGAATTTTTAGCATTTAGAATACTTTGATACATTATATATTCAGGAGCTTTATTTAGTCACATGTTAAACTGTAAATGAACAGGAAAATTAACAGTAATGTAAGTTCATATAATATGGAACTGTAATTTCAAGCTCTTTTTTACACAACTGGGTCTTAATTTGATCCAATCCTAAACTGTACATTTGTATATATGTGTATTATAATCATTGAGATAATTGTTAATGAGTACCTTGCCTACACATTTTCATAATATGATTAAAGCCATTTGCAAACTGTTCCATTTCAGCAACAGTTATTGATCATTTAGCTATATCACTATGAAATTCAAACAGGGCTTGACAATGTATTCTTACAACGTTTAAACCAAGTCTACTTTAAACCAAGACAGAGCTTATAGGTGAGATCAGGCGAAGCTTATTAATATTTATTGATAAAGCTTATTCATGATTAAGGGTCCAAAATCAACAGGGTGTCCCTATATTATTGTGGACATTTCTTTGTCATCTTATTTCTCAACTTGTCAATCAAATTGACTATGTTTTAAAAAACCACATGAAAATGAATTTTTATCAACTTTTTTTAGAGCATGTTTATCACTGCACAACAGTACAACACTGCTTTTCACTTATGTTAAATTTCATTCACAGTTATAATTAATTTGTATAACAAAGTCACACAAATGCACAGATATTGAAATCTTATGATTTGAATTAATTCCGCATTTAAAGTATACTGCATTCATTTGGGTGTTGTTTTGTTATATCTTTAAACAGTCTTGACAACTGAACTGTTTTATAGAAAAAAACTTGATATTTCATAATAAGAGGGTTGATCCAAAAGTCCTGGACCATTTTCTCTAAAAATCTTATGTTTTTGTTCATATTTGGCCTCAATCACCCCATATATAGTAGTTTCATTTTGTGTAAAAATCATGATATTTCAAATCTCGTATATTTATGGATTTTGTCTTACAAAAAATGTAAAAACACGCCTCTATCCAACTGAGAACCTTCATATGTTAGTTGTTGACATAAGGCATGAATATTTAGAATAAGGTCACCAAAACATTTTGCTGGATATAACATTGTTAATTTACTTCTATTAAGCACATTGTAAATATTGTAAATAGTCATATAAATGTTTATATTTTACTATTGATAATTAGTTTCTAATTATTAAGTATGCAAATACATAACAAAGCAGTTAAGGCCAATGTGGGATAATGCTCGATTCACATGTCCTTGAAAAAAGAATATGACTGAGAAACAAATTATTTCAATTGGCCTATAAGAATAATTCAGATTAACATACTGTATGTGCAATTAGAATGTTGTCTCCTAAGATTGTAAGGCATTTGTTTGGAAACAATTTTGTTTAGCCTATTGCACAGATATCCAAGAAATATATTTATGGAGGAATGCAGGAGACATTTCCTCCAGGAGCTGTGGTGTAGACTGTACTAATCACATGGCAAGTTTGGTTCATAATTGGCCAATTAAAAACATAATACTCTCTTTGTTTCAATACTTTTTATTGTATTTAGAAGCTAATTTATGTTTCCAAATAAAAATATTGAAATGTTATTAAAGAAGTTTTATTACATGTGAGCCATATTTGAGTTTAGAACTGTAAATCTATTCTATATATTTTCTGCAATTTACTTTCCAAGTGTGAAAATTAATTAATTGGCGATAACTTTTGTATTTGATATTATTGACTCATCTTTTATTAGGGAATGTTTTAAATTAGCCACAAAAATCATGTGATTGTGGGAGATTAATTAAAATGGTTCAAGAACAAAATTGTTTGCGTTTAGAATTTTAGAAGTATTTTAGTGTCCCTAGACAATTCAACTTGTAATTTTAAGGCCATAAAGCTTTTATAAAAAGTGCCTTACATAATAATTCATAGATATAGATAATGATCTGGAAATAAAAACTAATTTTTAATTATTAGCAGTTGACCTCTGCAAACTGCATTGCATCATGGGTAATTTGTACCATTAAATTGTTGTATTTTCCTGGTTTCCAGTTTGAAGAGCTCAGTTGGAGACTCAAGTTTTATTACCATATAAAAGATTCAGTTTGATGTTCATTAAATAGCGTAAACATAGTCGTGTATTAAACTGTACAATATTGTAAAATAAGTCCAATGTAGGTTTAATATACGTGCCATTTGTAATAAAACAACAAAAACTTGTTTTGTTTGTATGTTTGAAAGTTTTTACAAAGCTAGGTTTTGTATTGACTTGGAAATTGGTTGATTGCAGTCCAATGCAAAGCTCTGAGATATGGTTAATTTACAAGCATTAGACCTTTCACTTAACTGCTTGATGCAAAACTCAAGCAAGGGAATTCATTTTGCTTTGTAGCTCAAGTTATCCTTTACTTAGATCAAATGCAGAATTTTTTTAATTCCAGTTGTATTTTTGTTCAAAGCGCTTACAATTTCACTCTACCTGAAGTGATTAAAAATGAAAATGAGGCCTTTTAGTTACAAACATTTGAACTATAATACCCTTTCCAAGAGTGGTTAACTGTCTCACACTCTACATTCATCAGGAAACTTGATAAGCTGACCAGAGCCTGTTTCTTTCAAAGATGATGCTCTATGATGTATACATATCAGTATGGCTGGGTGAGGTGGTGTGCTCTGATTGGTTGAATGGAATACTTTAAAATCATTGGTTTTCCTCCGAGTATGATACACTAAGTGATGGGCTCCTCAGGGCACTCTCCAGTTAGAAAGCTACATATCTGATCAGTTGCACCTTCCAAACGCAGGCCTCCAGAACTTGTACCTTGTTCTTCCAGAAGAATTAAGGAAGGAATATAGTGGATGATGTATGGAGCCCTGCATTTGGAGGATGGATCATATTGAGACAGGAGTACTTTCATGAACAATATCTTTGACACAAAGAACAAACAAGCAGCACTTCTATTTAATTCTATTTCAGAGTAAAAATAATATTCATGAATTATTAATGCCCTAAAAGTGGTGTAGCCAGGGTAGATTTCATAATTGCATAGCGTTTTATTAAAGTCACCTACCATTCCCTCGTAAATTCTAGTATAGTAACTTGGCCATTATATCTTGTTCAAAATCATAATGGAAACCTTACACCATCTTTCTCCTTCCTAACAAGAAATTGAAAAAGGGTATCCACAAAAAGAGGTAAATCAAAATAATCTTAAATAATTTTGTATAAGAGTGGTATTGTAACTTATACTTGACAATATGTTTATGGGGATTGCAGACATTGGGCTTTTTAAACACCAAAGCATGCCAATGTAACGAAAAGGATTTATGGGAAACATCCTCTCTTGGATGTTAGTCTGTGCATATACACTAATACACAGGCAATAGTGGAACTGTAGATTGGGGTGTGGCAGCAGAGATTTAATACCTGACATATAGGAGATAGATAATTCAATAAATCAGTTTCACTTGAAGGCGGCATGGGAAGATACCTCCTCTCACATAGGGTTAGACATGACAAAGTCTCTTTAGAAACAAAGGAGGCCTTAGTTACCAGGTTTCAGCATGTACAATACATGTTTACCTTGTAACTTAGATGACAAATGATTGATCAGCAATATTGATTCATAAATTCTGCATCATGTCTGGTATTTATAACTAACAAAGGACTAAAAACATTTACATAAAAACATGTTTTGTAAAACACCATGTAGCGCTTGCACATATTGCTCCATCTTGTGAACATCTTTTCTGGAAGGCATAACTTTTTCTATTTTATGTAAGTCAATACTTCCTCAGTTGTTCCTATGTGCATAGTGATTTTTGACATACAATAAAAAAAAACATGCGAAATGAAAAATGAAATTCACTTCATTTTTCTGCTATTTAGTCTGTTCACAACATACATATTTCTCCATGTATAAATTATGTACATATTTGAAACATTTCTCAAGTTCCAAAAATATTTGCTATACATACAAATACACTAGGATCCAGGCCCAAAGCCCCGGGCCTGTTGCCAGCTTTGGCCCAGGGGGTTCACTTTGACACATTTGGCCAAATATCATATGAAAAATGCTCAGAATAGTGAAAAACTTCATGATTTTGAAAGAATTTTTGGCCAGGGAGTCCGCTCGAAGGTGGACACAAATAGAAAAATTGGCATCCTATATCTATTGGAAGACCAAGTGTGTTCTCACATACAAGTGTCACTGTATTTACAATAAGCACACATGACATGGAACAAACAAACATATTGATCATTAATTTTAATTTTATTGTCTGACTTATCTGAAATCTTAGTTTATTACTTTGGGTGATAAGGCCCTTGCAGTAAGTTTGATTTTTATTCGGGATTTTTGATGCAAAGGGGACAAGGTGACCTTGGTTGCTCCCTCTTACACTTGAGAATTACAAAAATATGAAAAGGAAACTCTGAAAATCTTAGGAATAGAAGAAAATGGTTTGAGAATGTGTGAAGACCAGACTGGGTCTGTTAAAAGCCAAAAGGATCATTTATTTACAAGAGCCTAATTGATAAGCCGGAAATACAAATATCCCATGAACCCCCACCAAAATGTGCTTTAATTTTGTTTACATCAAATAACATAAAGGAAAACAAAATAAAAAACAAACTTAAATCTGTTAGTATATTATTGGGTCAATCTGTTAAATGATATTTTTGACATTATACCCTACAGCCTATTAACTAAAACCCCTGAACAAATTTCAAGGATATGTGTGGGATCAAAGAATTTGAAACTATTATCTCTCTCAATATATCTCTGTACACAAACTGATATTGTCTAATAGCCTAATAACTTCAAGAGTGGTGGTCATTCATGAAGTACTTATGACCACTTTAATAAGAATTTGCTTGGGATTATTACAAGGGGAAGTAATCATTAAAATGGAAGTTGGTGGGAGGGGTACAGTCATCAATGTAACTAAGTTTACAGTATAGTCTTTGAATCTATTCTTCATTTTTTAGGAGCAGGGTCATACCCACAGACACGGGAACAAGAGTTCATCCCCCTCCCACTCACTATGTATTAGGTAGAAAAAAAGACAGTGACTGGCGGGGGGGATTTAAATCTTCCTGTGCCTGTGGTCATACCTGACATAACTTTAGCTTCTAAACGTTTGCCTTGAGGGCTGAATCGTTGGTAAATGTGTTTTTGCTTATTTGCAAGTTGTTTGTTCTGTAATCAAAACAATAGTATTATTGCATTAATAAACAACAAAAAAGTATCTTGTTTTCTTAAGATGCGACTAAGTGGGCGGGGTTCAGGTGAGTCTTTAAGACCGACCTTTGAACTTAAATGTCGGAATCATTTAAGGTATTTGAAAACGAAATTACTCACCTGGAAATTTGAAATGCAAATAACACTAATAATGAAAAATAAATACTGATAAGGAATAACATAAAAAATCAAGGATTATTTCCTGAAGTCCTCGATAAGATCGTATTACAGATTGAATGTAAATAAACCAACTACATGACACATTTATTTGTTTTAATTTGTCATCCACTTTAGCCGCAATGCATGCCGGGACAGCTTACAACTGAATGGCGGACATATTTTGAGCGGGTTACCGTTAAAAGTTACTACACTTATAAACGATTATCTCATGGAATAGCAACCATAACTACACTTGTTCTATATATAGTCGGAAAGTGGATGAGGAGTTCTTTAAGTTAACGCTATTGTGAAGGAGGATACTTCTTTTGATCTCAAGAAAACTACGGAAGAAAACAGCTGATCATCAGTCACCATGTTTAAAATCTTGACAATTTTTGCATTTATTTCAGGTAAGTCATTTGATTGATTTATCTTATAGACGTTACCTATCAAAATTAGAACTTAGTATGCATACTCTCAGTAATATTTAAAACAAATTAGTGCACATTTAAAGTGAATGCAATTTCGATGATGTTTGTTTCGTAGTTTTTTAAAAACTGAAAAAGTAGGTCAACTCAGGTAACAGGTGGGCTGTAAACAAGTCTAGATTCCTTTACACATACATATAAACGTTATGTTTTGTTATTCATTTTATGGGGTTTGAGGGTTTTGAACAGCATTTTGAATATGATTTCATTTGATTGAATATGCAATTGTTCCCAGGAAAGACAATACAGATTCTCATGTTCCAAAGAGATTTTTCCAAACCAGGAAATGAAGGATGAACCTTCCCTTTTCTTTGAAACCATGAATATTCAAGATGATACTTTCGTGTGATTTTCTTATGTAGTGTATGTGGTTTCTCAACTTTGTAATACCTGTAATCAAATTGTAAGCCAAAGGCATGTGGTCTTAGTCGCAATATTTCCAAATAAGGATATATCATGTCATTTACCATGGTTATACTGCATGACGTGTCCTGATCATGGCCTGGACACATTTAGAATCAATTTCAAATAATCAAGGACTACTAATTTGTAACTAACTAGAAAAGCGGTAGAATATTATGTTTGAAGCATGAACTGAGTAAATATGGCTCTTAACTGTGCATTTGAACCATGGATTGAGTATATTTGAAGCATGACTTGAGTACATTTCAAGCATGCTCTATGTCATTTTCAACTCCTTGAGATTCCGTGTCAAGTTTTCATGTAATACTCATGGCCAATGACATAATGTTTATGTTTCCTCAGTGCTCATATTAGTACCTCAGCAGGTTTTTCAACCTGTTCAAACCTTACATTTTTCATGCTCATTTCACTCTTCCTCTGTTAAATCTCAATGAGTTCTTTGGTATTTTGACATTTCTTCAGAATTTAAAGTGTCTTGATCTTGTCTGTTCCAAATCTTGTTAATTCCATCAGATTTATCATAATTTCGTATTTAACTATAAAGCTAATGTTGTTAAATGCGAGGGACATGTGACATATGTTCTAATTACTAAGTGTAACCCTTGATCAAGTTAATGCAATATAATTCAGTAATTATAACTCAAAATAAATTATACGTAATTTAGGTTTCATTAATATTTAATCACTTACTAGGATTTATTTATCTATACCACTACCAGACATATTTTTGTTCAAAATTGTTTTCACAATATTTTTCAATATATGTATAAGAGTACACTTATACAGAGAGAGTTTGAATATATAAATGTATACTAAAAAGTATATTTGAGACAATGTCGCTCCTGTTAACAAGAATGACGTGTAAAGCCACATGTTTTACTGTATAACATAAAATTATTGAGATCTCCATACTGGTAGTGCTAGCCTACTTAACCTGTTATCAGAATCTTGTATTTATCAAGTGATGATTATTCTAACCCAGCTCAAAATGTCCATCATACTATTTCTCCCTAAAATTTGAATAACTTCCTTACTTTCCGGCACTTTGGTATAATTTGGAGTTGCGATTTCATGCCTGTTTTACGTATCATTAAATCCAGCCTTGAGAACTTAACTTTTTATTTAAAAACAGACCTCTAGGTGTTTTAGTTCAGGGTATTATCTTTTACTTTAGAGTTGTAGTAAATGGTAAAGATTGTTAGTGCTTTATGATATGCAAATATGATCTGTACAGACAGCATGGATCGCCATGAAACTTTATAGCTTTTTAATTCTAAACATTGGGCAATATGAGTGAACTATATACAAAAACATGTTACTAGTAAGTGAATGCTCGTTTTTAATGAATTTATCCCTGAGGAAAACCTTGATTTTAAAAAAAATTACTATTCATATTTCACTCCCAATCTTTATAAAATTTCTATATACTTACTTTATAATACAGTGAAACCTGTAGATAGTGAACACCTACAGAGCTACAAAAAATGTGCACTGCAGGTAAGTGTTCACTATAAAGGGGATTTTATACAGGTGTCAATGTAAAATGTGTATTGAAGTGTTGTTACTAAACATAGGTATTTACTAGAGAGAGGTGTTCACTAAGGCAGGTTTTACTATACATGTAATAAGGAGATCATGTGAGAAAGCATTGCGCACGCAACAGACTAATAAGTAATCAGCCTTTAACGATGAATGTGTCTAGATGAATAAATCAAACGTGAATTCAATTCAATAGTTCTGAAATTATATTGACTTACGTTTGTGATCTAGAATACTTTAATCATAGGTATATAAAGTATGTTAACGTTCACACCACACACTGGAGTATAATAAAGGGAGGGTAGTCCCTGGGTATGGGCACATGATCTCCTTGAATCAATGTAACAGGTAGAATTCCAGTCAAAATTCACCTTTTCCAAAGGCTCGTTTAACTTCCAATTCTACCATGTTACATATTCAAGGAGATCACGTGAGATGTTTAAAGCCCAGATGGACACATTCATCAAACAAACTATGTGACAAGACATTTTATAATGTAAATCAATCACTTTCACATAGAACAAGGCATAATATAATGAGGTATTCATTATTTATTAAACAATCAAATGCAAATAATACAAAAACGTCATAAAATTACGACGCCAATATTGACACAGAGCCTAATAAGTGTTACTATAAAGAATCACTTACATGTAGTAGCCGAGTTTAAAACAGCTAAACCAAATTGACTTTTGTCATTTTTACAATGTAAGGGCTTATTATAGAACTTTGCAAACGTTGCACTGCTGCTCCATCCTGCAGCATTAAGAATAGAATCTAAACTACTGCCTGCCCTCAGGGCTGCTGAAGTAGAGGCAGAACGTGTTGAATGTGGTTTGAATAATTGTACATTGACGCCTGATTTTTCTAATGCACATTTAATCCAACGACTGATAGTATCTAAAGATATTGCAGAAAATGGTTTTTGACAGCTTATGAATAATTGTTTTTCATTACCCCGCAGAGTGTCCGTGCGGTCAATGTAATTCTTCAATGCATCACATACACATAATCGTGTATTCCCATATTTAGGCAATGTTAAAACAGGTAAACTTTTACCACATTTGGATGTCTTAAGACATTTAGATACTAAGAGTTTGTAACAAGTTTTTTCTTCAACACAGTTATGTACTTCAAGTGAATGTAGAGTTTGTCGACGTTGTCCTGTGACTAAGGCTAGTAATGTCACTAATTTCATCGCAAGATCTCTAAGTGTTAAAGTTTCATTAGGCGATAGCGTTTCAAGATAATTGAGTACAGTAGAAACCTCCCAAGTAGAGTCATATTTAGGCAAAGGAGGTCTATCATTGTATACACCTTTCATGAATCTGGAAACGAGAGGATTGGATCCAAAAGTCACAGAGTCATACGACATGATCAAAGAGAGTGCTGATCTTGCAGTGTTAATAGCACTATAACTTAGGTTATCTTTGAATAATGACGTAAGGAAATCAAGTCCCAAACTCAAAGATGCGTGTAAGGGATCGTAATTCCGTCGACGACAGAAGAGTACCCACTTACGTAAGTACACTGAGTACTGTTTCTTGGATGCCGCTTTCCACGAGAGTAGAATAACGTTTGCAGTGTCCTTCGAAACGCCTTGGCTTTCGATTGATGTCCTGATAAAAGACAACAGATCAAACTCATCTTGTTCCAAAGTGGATGGACCTTGGTCCGATCGTACGGTAATGTCAGTAATGTTTGACGTTTTGGTAGAATCACCGGGGGGTCGATCAACATTCTTAGAAGTTTTGGCCACCACGGCTGCGTTGTCCACATCGGAACGATGATGATCACGTGAGTCAGGCCCTCGCATTCTATCTTCTGCAGGACTTTCGTGATTAAACTGAAAGGACAAAAAACATAGATTGATTCATTATCCCATTTGATATTTAATGCGTCAACGTTTTCAGCATTTGGATCAGGTCTCCAAGAGACATAGCGTGGCAACTGGTGATTCAACCTAGATGCAAACATATCAATTACTGGTGATGGCCAGTTTGGCAGATTACAAATACGATCAAAGACCGATTTATCAACCATCCACTCCGTTTCATCATGAAACACTCTGGATTCTGCGTCGGCTTCGACATTTTGACACCCTGGAATGAATGCAGCGCTCAGCCAGATTTTTCTAAAAATACAGAAATTCCAAATTTGTTTTGCTAACAAATCACAATCTGGTGATGTCATTCCACCCATCTTGTTAACATAAGCAAGAGCTGTGGTATTGTCCGTTTGTACACGAACGTGGATGTCGGAATGTGCTTTACAAAAGCATTTCAAACCTAAAAATATAGCCAGTAATTCAAGATAGTTGATATGATGTTTAGATTCCTCGTCTGACCAACGGCCTCCGGTCTTCACATCATTAACAACATCAAATGTACCCCAACCTAGGGTACTACTGTCCGTTCTCAGAAAGACAATTGGTTCTGGAATTGAGATTGATCTGAAAGCAGTATCAACATTATTTATCCACCATTGTAAATCAGACTTAGCAGCTTCAGATAAAATCATGCATGCATCAAAATTGCCTTTATTTAAGGACAGAGCCAATGTTTTATCTCGTTCAACATTCCTGTAGTGCAATTGACCATATTGAACTCCAGGAAAAGAAGAAACAAATTTCCCAATGATTTGTGCAACTTCTCTAATAGTGCAGTTATCACGTGATATCATATTTCTACACAATTTTTTGAGTGTCTGAGACTTTTCTGGTGGTAATTTTACAGTCATTTCGACAGAGTTCAAAATGAATCCAAGAAACGTTATTACCTGTGTAGGTTCTAGTGTCACCTTCTCAGGGTGGATTATGAAGCCAAGCTTTCGAAGCAATGTGATCGTGTCAAACAAATTCTGCTTGCATTGTTCATAGGTTTCTGCAAATAAACAGCAATCGTCAATGAATGCTACTGACAAATGACCTTCATTTCGCAATTTAGCGTACACAGGCTTCATTATTTTAGTGAATATTCTAGGAGCGGAACTCAGCCCTTGAGCCAAACATGTATACTGATACAATTGGCCTTTCCATTCAAATTGCAGAAATCTTTGAGAATCATAAGCAATGGGAACACTGTAATAAGCGTCCTTAGCGTCGACGCAGGACATGTACATATTTGGTAACAAAATGTCAATAGCATGCTGTAGATTCTCCATTTTGAAATGATGATATTCTACGTTTTTATTTAAATCAGATAAGTTGAGGATTTTTCTTTTTGATCCATCATGTTTGGGCGTAAGAAAGATAGGTGAAACATAACCTCTCTCTGAGTGATTAACCGGGATGATTATACCCTTCTTTAGAAATTTATTGATTTCTATATCCATGTTTTCGTTCTCAGATTTAGAGAATTTTGAATTTCGAGCCTATTGATTTTGTATAATATCATCATTACAAAATTCAATTGTATAGCCATTAATTGCATTTAAGATTGATTTGTCTGACGTCAACAATTGCCATTCATGCATAAATTGTTTGAGACGACCACCTTGAAATTCTTTGACTGAATTATATAGAATTGATCTTACCTTTTCAGGCTCGGTGTCAATCTTGATAGGCTCTTCTACTGTGAAGCAGCTTGGTCCTGGGACGACTTGTTCTGGGACTTGGTCTTTGACCACTTGCCTCTCTTGGCGCCATTTCCTTTGTAGGAATTCCGCTGACCGGTGTTTGACTTGTCGCCTTGCCATAAAAAATGGTTATTGGCTCCACGTCCACGACCAAGGCCTTTATAGCCTCCACGGTAACCACGACCTCGGTTACTGAAAACGCCTCTCAGTTGGGTTTTATTCATCTCGGAAATTTCCTTGACTTGTTTCGAGATATCGTCTACGAATAGCCACTGAGTGATTGGGACGGATTTTGCGCATAGGTGTTTAAAACCCTGGTTGATTTCGTTTTTGAACAATTCTCGTCTGCGCATATTCAACTTCAGGTTCGCATACGTGCAGAAAAGTATATTTTCATATACCATTTCGGCGATATTCCCCAGCACGTCGTCGTATTCATCAGTATCTTTAGATAACGATTGTTTTAGGCCGTCCACTTTCTCAAGAGCACGTGACGAGGCAATTATGCCTTTCACCAGAGGTGATTGGACCTTCTGATATTTTATATCATTGGAGCGTACCTCAGACGTTACCCTTGCCCAAATAGGTTCGTTTACCTTGGTAGTGCATAATAAGGGTACATTCTCGGGAGTTTTGTGCTCCTCCATTTTAGCGGTCTTGTAACTTGGCCTTATCATGGATTTTCTTCATGAAAGTGGACAGAGCATTAGCCTCGGAGTTTCCTTCATGTGTTTTACCAGAGGTTTCACACGAATCAACATCCATAGCATTATCAGACTGTTCATAATCCTCATCATAATCAATTTGATTGGAAATATCCCAGGAGGATTTCATATCCTGAATTGCTTCGGTCATGCTATCTTTAATATTTCCTAGACCGACAGTCAATGCTTGCGTGATGTCGTGGACTAATTTCACCGAGAGTCCAGAATCCTCATTTGATACACTTGGTGTATCTGTTACAGAAGACCTCTTAGAGGTGGTAGATTTACTAGTAGACTTTGATTTACTAGAACCAGAATCCATGGTTAGTGTAGTTGGCATTTTCTTTCCCTGTTTGGGACTAGAAACTTGTGCTTCAGCCATCATATAAATTCCACGTGGTATAATTTAGCTTGCCACGTAGGTCTATTCAAATAACACACCTGAATAGAATTGACTCAATTATGAGCTTTGCGTTGTAATTGGTTGACCAAATAGGCTTAGCACAGTATATACGCATTCAATATTGAATGCTTCACTGAACACACGTTACAAATTTAGAAAATTCTCATAACGTACTAATGAATAAGGTTGTATCAATGTACATGTACACTAGTAAGTTGTAAACTTACTGAGGGAAATGGATTCCTAATATAAATATCCCTGCAATTTTGCAGTTAAGTTCAATTTTGAACTGATGTGAAATAATTATATTTCAAACATGAACATGTGAAGCTGCTTTGAGCCCACGTCTGTTCTCTTTGCGTGTCTGCAACACACTGATTACTTATTAGTCTGTTGCGTGCGCAATGCTTTCTCACGTGATCTCCTTGAATATGTAACATGGTAGAATGGTAAAATGAAGTGTATTTATATTGAAAAATACTAGGTATAGCCATGATATATCACTGCATTTGAATATCTATAGTTTGTATACTTGTATAGTTAGGTTTACACTAAATAATGGATCACTGTATGGTTTCAGTTTCTAATGTGTTAAGAAGGTTTACATGAGGATAAGGATATATTACTTATCAGATTAAGAAACATTATACTAGTACAAATTAGTTTCCTAATTTAGGTTTATTTCTCATTGCATACAAAATCTATTTTGGGGTTTTTAATCACTTGTAAACGATGGGAAATCTAATAAAGCTCTTTATTAATTGTGCAGGAGTTTAAGTCTATGGAAATGTTAAGGTTTTCATTGAAAACTTATATGTTAATTAAAATTGCTAAATTAAATTTATATTTTATTGATTATTTTTATTTATTGTTAAAGCATCATGAATTGTAGGGAAAACCAATTTTGAATTAGATCTGAGTTTCAAGTCCATGGTCATTACAACATTTTCTTCATGTGCAATTGAAATAGATCTAGCTTAGCTAACGCTGTAGATTTCACCATAAACAATCGATTAAAACTGCACTTGGCACACGAAACTGGATTTTCTCAAAAGCTGACTCATTCCAAAATCAATTTGTTTTCGGAGAAAAAATTCTTTGAAGTCAAGCTGGAAAATCTCAGTACCCATCTATACTGATTTCTTTAAGTACCTGGATACTTACATTTCAAATTTATTTGCCTAGTGAAGGTTAACATTTATATACATTTCCATAAACATTTCCTTGGTTTGTTTATTTCAAAGTGGGTTAATCAGTCTTAAATAATGGATAAAGTAACCAAATGTTAGTAAAAAGTTATAAACTTTATCAGATATGCTTTGGGGTCCTTACAAATCGTGATATCTTTCTTATGCTGAAATGTTGGCAGTCATAATTACATGTACTTGACACTCAGGAAATGTCACATAAGAATACTACTGCTTCAGTCACAATTGATCTATGGGAACCATACGGCGGCCCTAGCTTCTAAAATGGAGAGAAATATGCAGCAGATTTTCTATATCGATTACGTGAAGTTTCGGCTGTCATACGTCTGTGGTAGAGCAAATGTCAGAAATGTAGAGGCATCTTCTTTTTTAGCATATTTGCCCTTTTGGACCAAAACTTCAAGAATGCTTCCCTTGTCCCATTGGGAATTATACCATCACATATAACTGAGATAACAGTAACAGATATACCCATGCCAACCCATAGCCCAAAGCTGATCTTGAAATAGTTTTTTACTGGTCATCCCACAAATGAAATGACACATGGCCATGTTTTAAATTACAAATTAGAGTAATAATAGAAAAAAAGTTCGAGTTGCTAACATCAATAGATATATATCTAATACTCATTCACGTTTTAGAGAGAAATTGGGTGGAAAAAACATCAACAGAGACAGATATTAATCTTGGGTAAAAAAGGTTTGTGGTAGGATCACTTGAAAACAGATTTCCCTTACATCATTTTGATTTTAAACCCCGATGTTTGGGGCAGTTTTTTACATGTAGCACTTCAGAGAGCATCTTCTTGGGGCAGATTTTATCTTTTGTTTACATATTTCAAGATTGGTACCTCTAATAATAAAGGTGCCAGCTTGTTGAAACTCTACAGGGTGTCATATTTTAAATTACAAAATTTAATGAAAAAAAGCTGAATCGGGAAGTAGAAAGTAAATTGACTTCATTCAGTTTGATACTTTTATATAGAAATGTGAAAAATGAGAACATTTCATATTTTCATTTTTTTCCTGACTGTAACTGGCCTGGATTCTAATCTCCAAGAATTTGATATACTATATTCAGAGGTTGTGTTAGACTTCCTGAAGCATAACAAAAATAGTTAAAAAAGTTGAAAAGTTTCGCAGAACAAGTGGCATTTTTGTAAAAAAAACAATGAGATAAAATCGCCTATTACTTTCTTCTCATACAACCCCTGTTATTGTAATGTTGTCCCCACTTTTATTATAGAGACATGTATTTGTATTCATACTGTGGCATGACCAAAAAACAACCTTTTAAGGAATAAATTTCAATAAGTAAAGTTGGTACTTATATTTACATTTCTGCATTAAGAATTGAATTACTTCAAAAGATTTTTTATTCTTAGTTTATAAGAACACATAGTTTTGTTAACCTGAAATGGTGGCCAAGGTCCATAATAAATTTAATAAACAATCGCATTTTAAGGTCATTTGTCTTAGATTAATATTGATAAATAAACTACTTCAATATGTTTGTTATTTTTATTCAAGTTGAATTTTAATTTTGCTTCATTATACAGTAAATCACAAATCTCAAGTAGTATTATGCAGTGCTGTTTAACTTTTTAGTATGAAACACTCAAATGGGATTGGCAGGATTGAGAAGGTCAAGGCTCTCCAATATTTACCAAGTTTTATGTGACAAAAATATTGAGAGATATTAAATATATATATGTTCCCTTTTGTAAGATAGTATTGATCCAACCAATATAGACTTGACGAACATTTAAATAATGTTTTTAATTTTATTTTAATAAAAAAACAATGGGAGATATTTATATAAAGTAGAAAATTCAATACTGTTCTATTCAAAATTTTCTCAACTCTTGTAAATTCTGGCTAAAAATGGTCAAAATATAATCGAACGCTGAACTGGATATAGTGATTGTAAACAATTATAACTTGTAAGCCCCTACCTAGTATTAAGAAAGAATATAAACTAAAGACATTTTTTAATTGGGTCAAGTTGTCGGATAGATGTTCGCGCCTAATGCTAGGGAGACAATGTGCTGCAATAATTCTAACCAATGAGATGTCTACATCTGTTTTTTTAAATTTGAATTTCATGTGATAGTTCAGTTATATTTCAGACAAGGTTTATCTTGTTTTGTGTATAGTCAAAGATAAAATCTGAACTGAGACTTCCTCAACCTGAAAGACAGTAAAACCTGTAAAGTAGAACACCTCTATAAAGTGTAATATCTCTGTAAAGTGGAACACTACTGTAAAGTGGAACACCTTTGTAAAGTGGAACACCTTTGTAAAGTGGAACACTACTGTAAAGTAGAACACCTCTGTAAAGTAGAATACCTCTGTAAAATGGAATACCTCTGTAAAGTGGAACACCTCTGTAAAGTGGAATACCCCTGTAAAGTGGAATACCTGTATAGTGGAACACCTCCGTAACTTGAATACTTTTCAGTCTAATCTTCACCCTGTATATGTATTACGCTCATTCAAGTGGCTGATAATACTATGGCAAAGTGGCTACAAGTGTATGTTTTAATATGTAAAGTGAATCAAATTCTATGAATGAAATAATCAAAAAGCTAACTAAATGCATAATGAAACTCTGGAGGTAGAACACCTCCCATATGGAACACTAGTTATTATTAATATATTAAGGTACCTGTGGTGTTCCACTTATACAGGTTTTACTGTGCATTAAGACCAACCTGCCAACCTGTATTAAGTTATAAAATTGTCAATTTAATTCAAAAAAAGATACAGTGTCTGTTGTGTTTCATTTGCAACAGACACTTTCTCGTATTATAACATTTTTTGGGTCTATGAAGATATGTCAAAACTATATAGAGATGTTCAAGGTGTTCACTTAATGCAGATTTCACCATAACAATTTTTATCTTCATTTTTGTCATATTAAGTTGATAATATTGTCACGTCCTTATAAATACCATTGTCCTGATGCCCTTTGTTATGTCATTATCTATCTGTTTCCTTGATAGGATAGTTGAAAAACTGGTGAATAATAGGGATGGGGGAGAGGGTGTGAGATCGTAGTATAGATTTTATGAGTTGGGACTTTTCCTGGAAACGAGTATACATGAACTTGATTTCATAATGTGCCACCAATATTAATACACAAAAATTATATCAAGGATTTTTGCCAAAGGACTACTCTACAGATGTTCATATTAACTAATATTCTTGTTAAGGGTATATTGAAACTGTCTGAATTGCAAATTTATGTACCAGGCAGTGATCTTGCCAGCATTAAAGCAATTAGGCATGCTATCCACTTGAACATCCATTTGTACCTTGTTAGAAATGAGGAAAATCATAAAAATGGGCATATTCTCATCATGATAAACCATGACATCTTCATGATAAACCATGACATCTTCATGATAAACCATGACATCTCATTTCATCTCAACCTGTTTGGGGTGAAACAGAGAGATGCTGTGAGTATCCGAATGGCATATCCTGATTAATTCTGGTTTGCATGGTTAAAAATAAGAAAAGGAAAGCATGGCAGATTAAGACCCAAGTTTGTCATTTGGACAGTTTGACCCAGAGCATACCTAGTGTGTCAGGCCCGTAGCTAGGATTTGCCAAGGGGGGTTCTGTTTTCAAAAATTTCCAAGGGGGGTTCACATTTGACAATTTTGGCTCAAATATGGCTAAAATCAGTTGAGAAGTGCTCAAAATGGTGAAATACTGCATAATGTTGAAAGAATTTTTAGCCAGGGGGGGGGGGGGGTTGCCTGAACCCAACGAACTCCCCCTGGCTACGGGCCTGTGTGTTATATACATTGTACACATATTCTCTTATCATACCCAAGCAAACACAAATGCCTAGTATTTTATCAGAATTAGCTGAACACAGCACTTGTGTAGGTGTGCCTGATGACAGTATATAGATAGTCCAACATCATATCATTGTGTATTGTTCACATTAGTAATACAAAGTTAATGCATTGCTAAGCACTAGAACATGGCAACCTTATATTGTTCAAATGGGCAAACTCACAAATTATTATGTTTTTTTAAACTTGGCAACATAAAATAATTGTATTATTAAACAGTCATATATGTGAATAAGCAAAATGCTTTTTGTACTTGCAGTATCTACTTGCTGATTCTATAATACTGTATATGTGTACTGTGTATTATAATGACAATAGCTGTTGAACGAGTGTTCATAATTTGTGGAATTTCCAAATTGCTATAATAATGAATTGAACAAAAAGTATTTTAATTGAACATTTGATAATAGGAGTGCAATTGATACTTGGGAATTATCCAAAATTATTGATGTGTCATAATACTTATTATTTATCTCTAAATTTGAATGAAGTCATGATATGTATGTCCTTATATTTCTGTATCATTGGTAAGGTTATCTTAATGCAAAGAATGAGCATTGTTTTGCAAAACATATATGTTCAAAGATAAACCATGAAAATAAATAAATATGATATTTTATCAGTTTACAAAAAAAATTAATGTCGAATACTGTACAAAGATATGTAAGATATGTAAAAGCACCAATCTGAAAAATAAGGACATCTAAATATATGTTACTTCGCTGACTAGATCAAACTCACATCAATTTTATTTCTATATTCTGTCTTCATCTACATGTCAGATTACAGTTCTGATAAATTACATCTTATACCTATTTTCTATATAAGGATACTATAAATAGATAGCTTTAGACTGATATTTTTCTTATCCAGTTAATGAAAATCTTACTCAGGTTGACGTACAGCTTCGAGAATTGCATCAACTTAAAGCAAGATCTTCACAGGGCCTTCGACATTTTACACTTTTTGCATCTTGATTCTCTAGGTTTTAGTTGCTCCAACTTCACCTCGAAATGAATATTTGAACAAATTTGATTGGTACTGTGGTAAAACACACGGGAATGAACCACCACACAGTAATGGGACAGAAAAATCAACTATTTGTTCCAAGGGGTGTTATAACCACTTGGAATTTGAAGATGCAATTTTTGATTGAGGCAAAGTTTCTTTTTGATTGAGCTTATATGATGCAAATGAGGTTGAAAAACATAAGTTATTGACTACATTATATATTTTTATAGTCGGGTAGTATACAAATAGTATTCATTATTAAGAAAAGGGGTGGGAGGGGGAAGTATACTGCCATATTCAAGTCTTGATTTTTCTTTTCTGTGATCAGCTGGTGGCATTTATATTAACAGTTTCCATTGAAGGTGAAAATGATACTAATAAAGAATTATGAATGAGGTAAAAAACATGTGACAATTAGTATGTTGCATGTGAAAAGTAGTTAATCATGCCTTACTACCAAAACATTTACATTATATATTATAGCACTATCCTTACTGCCAGGCCTCTATGGCTCATGCACTGGAATGCTGTTGCTTTGATGAAAGTGCTCACTGAAAAAGAATATTCCCAATAAATAAGACATGTTCACTAAAGACTTGTTTATTGTGAGGTACAAGTATTATTAACTTTAGAAAGATGTGGTATCTTGAGAGGAATGCTTACTAGTTTACTGGAGAGGGAGAGATGTTGGCTAAAGAGAGGTGTTTACCACATGCAGGTGTTTGACCAAAATCAGGTGTTCACCAAAGTTAGGTGTTTACCAAAATCAGGTGTTTGCCAAAGTTAGGTATTTAATAAAATCAGGTGTTTGCCAAAGTTAGGTGTTCATGAGTGTTAATTATATACTCCTGAAATGTAATAGCTAGAAAGGTATGTTTTCTTATTAAGACATGATACAAAATTACAAATAACAAGTTCTCATATAAATTTCTCCTAGTTTTTAACATCATAGTAGGTCTACTTGATATTCGCGACAGTGTACATTTATATATTTAGTGTTGTAAGCCCTAAGTGCTTGGTCTAGTCGGTTTTATTTATTAGTGACCTTTCAATGTTAAAAACTATCTATACACGAGTAAACAAGACTTATGTTTTACTTTTCCCATGCACTTGAAATACAGGTTAAAAAATTATGTTCGAAATATGTTTCAATAGAGTTATTTGAATGTTGTATTTTGACATACCTAAAGCTTGCAAAATCAAATTGTTAACTTAGAAATGTAACAGTTTTGACAAATGATATTTGATCAGTCAGTAAAAAGGCTGATTGGCATGCAGTTTTGTAAAACCCCTTGTGTCACCCCCCCCCCCCCTCCTACCCTATTCGCTTTTCTTAAATGGAGTAGACAGTGTAGGGGATGGGTACAGAAAATATAAGGCATTAGTTCACATACTATATCAAAGGGAATTTCATAAAGCAGCAGCAAGCTCTCGTCTCTAAGTCTGATTTATATGATATTTTCACATATCCATTTTTAATTCAAATCATTGTTCAATTTTAACTGAAACTTATCCTATAAAATCTTAGAGATTTTGGGTAAACTTTCCATATATAAGTGTAAGTGGATTAAGGATTATGAAAGATTATGAAGGATTAGTAGGAATATTCTATATAGGTCACAGTTTGAGCCTAGGGCAAAACAGTCAATTTGCTAATCTAACCACATGTGTACCAAATTTTCAGAAAATATGAAGCATGATTTTTTACCTAACAATGTCATCAATCAAAAAATTTTAGAGGGGGGGCGGTTGATTGCAGCAAGATGTAGTATCCCTAACTCTGTGTTTAACGTGAATTAAGGGGGGGGGGCAGTAATTAATAATGCTTGCTTTAATTATTATTCGGCTGAACAAACCAATCCTGCTGACTTCTTTAGTTCTTTATATTGGTATTTACAAGTATAATAGACATTCTACATAAATTATTGATCAAGCTCTTGTCAAAACATACCATTCATACTATATTGATTAGGTAAGAAAAACAGAATTATTTTACCATATTTTTGTTGACCTTTTTGTCACCTTTGTTAGGCACAGTTAAACCTGTATAAGAGGAATACCTTCAGTGCCTCAAAATACAGAGGTTTATTTGGACACTGAAAATGGTTTAATGGCCGAAGGACTTAAAACACAAGAGCTACATTTTTAAATCAACTAGATGTACCTAATAAGAAATGTTGATTTAATAACTTGAAATAGTCTTCTTTCAAGCCCTTATACCCTACTCTAATAAACAAGCTCCAATAAAAGAGAAGGAAAATATGTAGAGGGGGTGGGGGGGGGGTTCCAGAACTTTAAGTAGCAAAATCACATATGCATTAGAAAGAATAGAACTCAAAATGTTGTGCATTCAGTATTACTTATTCTAAAAGTTGTATCATAATTCGGATGTATAAAGTTTATCAGATTTTATATATTACAATGACTCACTTAACATGTAAATAGTATACCATACTATCTTATTTATTTCAAGATTGACCTCACTTAGTAGATAAAAGCAAACCAAGTTTATCTGGATGGGACTAGAATATTGCTAGCATATACATGTATGTTTTGAAATATTAACTCAAGAATTCTTTGGAAAACGTGCCAAAATTGGCTAAAATAGGCCAAAGAATTGATTCAAATAGTCTCAAGAATTAGTTACATTGTTCTTCACACGATCAAGAAGGTGCCAAATTCTCATTTTCACAATTTAGACCAAAATTGGACAAAATATGCTTATTTTTCATGATTTTTCTCATTTTCAAGTGGGTGTAAAGGAATTTTCAGGTGGGTACTGCGCCTACTAGCTTTAATGCCAGGGAGATCACTGATCTCCTATGCAAAAGTCTTATGAATTTGGAATAATATATTCCCAAAGATAAGAGAAAAGTCCTAAGGATCGGCAACAATTGAAATAAATAGCCTGTATTACCAAATGTTGACCACTTTCTTGTTGCTATGCCCAAGACTGTGTCAACATTGTTCTTCAGTTGATATAAAATTGATATTGAAATACATAGACTACACATTTTTATTGTAGCCTCAATATCAGCTCACATAAAAATTGATGAGTAAACCTTGATGTAAATCATATAATCTGTTGCATCCGATTTACATTTTGTACAATGCTGCTCATCAGAATGCATAATTTTTATAATTCAATTACCATATTTTACAAGGGAAGGCTGAATATGCCTATCTACATGGTCTATCTGCATGGTCTAGTACAGGTAGTATATGTAGATAGTACAGGTATTAACCAGTAAATGTTGCCACAACTTTTCATTTGTGAAAAAGCATTGTTGGGCTTTGTCGACTATGAAAAGGAAGCCAGAGATACAGAGGGAAAACTTTGTTTATATAGTAAAACCTGTATAAGTGGAACACCATTGGTCTCTAAAAGGTGTTCAACTAGAAGGTGTTCAACTTACATATATTCATTTGACATATATTCATTTGACATAAAGTTCATGTGGTCATATGACTCTGAAAAGTGTTCTACTTAATATGACATTCCTCTTGTAGAGGTGTTCTACTGACAGAAGTGTTCCACTTTACCAGTTTCACTGTACTGTTCATATCATATTTACCATCTACCATTTTCATAAGGTTGAGGTTTACAGAATCAAAACACGCCGTGATATCAAACATCCATTAAATTAAACTTTATTTGATTGAATATATAAAGATCATAGTCCATACACATAGCATGTAACAGTAAGATCACCATTCTTTTATGAACACAAGCCATGTGCCCAGAGTCTAGTTATTAACTACCCTCTGCCTGGCCTAGTATAGACTATATTACTGTTTAGTAGCTCCAACACCACGTCCGATGCCCATGACAGCTTGGGTCATAAATCGTTTCAAACCTACCAAGCTGATCTCAACCAATCAGCAGGCTGGAAGGAACACATGGTAAATTTGTGCTCATTAAATAAGCCAGAGTCAGAGTCAGAGGAAATGACCGTATAAGATAGATAGTTGTCTGTATTTCAACGACGAACTCTGAATGGCTTAGTGAGTCATTTACTATGCGACAATGTCAGATGAAATGACCATATAAGATAGATAGTCGTCTGTATTTCAACGACGAACTCTGAATGGCTTAGTGAGTTTAGAGATTTATCGTAAATTGAAAGAGTGAAGACGAAGCTTTCTTAGTCAGAAAAGGGTAGCAATTAGTCTACAAAGGACTTATGCACAGGTGCATGAATTAACAGACTTATAAATGCAGAATGGACTGGCGTGACCTCAACTGAATCAATTGTTTAAACAATTATTAGATACCAGATACCTTGAGCAAGAATAAAAGAATAAAAAATATTAATGCTATAAAATGAATCAATAATGCATAGATGCCCTTGCAAGCCTCACAGCCTGTTGTTGTTCTTTCTGTAGATCCATTGTATTGCATTTGTTGTAACTACATATAACTGTAACTACAGTTACAACAATATATTCACACATCATTGTAACATGCATGCTAACATATCATTTGGAAAAACTACAGAAGGGCAGGAGGGCATAGGAGAATAAGAGAGAAGTGTAGAGGGCATAGGTTGGGAGAGAATGGTAACAGGGTAGTATAGCATTATGGTAGCGAAAGAAGAGTAGGGCTTAGGGTAATGTAAATACATGCTCTGTCATGTCTAACTCATAAAAATTTTACATGTTCAGTGATCTCCCCAGCTCTAAGGCAAGTGGGTGCAGCGCCCCCCTGAGATTTTGAAAATAGCCTTGCACCCACCTGTAAATCCATTTGCACCCACACTTGTAAATGAGAAAAATCATGAAAAATTTGCATTTTTGACCATCTTTGGTCTGAAATGTGAAAATGAGAATTTTGCACCCTCTTGCGAAAAGATCCTGGGGAGATCAAATAGGAGCCTGAGAGTATACAGTAGATGTTGAAAATAGAATAAAATGTATTTGTGTCCATACCTGACATATTGTTTATTTGTTTACATGTCAAAATATTTTAAGCTGAACATGAAAACAATGTCCTTAAAAGTGAACCTTAAAGTGTCAGATTCCATATTTAAATAGTTTGTACATATTGGAGGAGATGCTTATTTATTTTAAGTTATTAACATTTAGCATAAGTAGAGTGGAGGAAGTATATTACAACTTTAAAATGTCACAGGTTCGTTTATTTGAAGTAAGACCATAGTTAAGATGAATTGAATTAACATGCCATCTTGAATAGAAATTCTGAAAAATAATAGATACTTTTCGCAGTATAAAAAATCCATTTTATTTTTTTGATATGTTACAGTCTAAATACAATCAAACATCAATCAATCATACTGTGAACACTTATAGAGCCATAAAATGTGTTCACTATAGGTAGGTGTTCACTTCAGGGAGGCAATTTATACAGAAGTCAGTAGAGAATGTCCCAAGAAGAGGTATTCATTAGATATAGGTGTTCACAAGAGAAATGTGTTTACTTAGACAGGTTTTACTGTATAGTAAAAGCTATCTAATCTGAATTGCACTGGAACAGGCCACAATATTCAAATTGCCAGGTGTTCAACTTTCAGGGTTTTAACATAGAAGTCACTAGGAGACTAGACTTTCTAAAAAGTGTTCAGATTTAAAGAAGTCTAGATTTGAGAGGTGTTCTGTTCTGATATAAGGCTTTACTTTACAAGGTACTGTATATATGTTTATGGATGGTTTCTATAGTAGATTTCAACTTCATGTCTGTATATTTGCCTATAGTTCCTGGTCTATATAAGAGATAGTTGCCAAGCTCTGTTATCTCTCATGTTGAGTGGTTTACACTTAACAATATTTACTGAATAGATACCTGTGTCTTGATGTTCTTGTCATGCTGTTTTTACACATTTTCTCTCTAGAATTTGAATGAACTATCTGTTTTTCTTGCATTTCTATACAATTTAGAATGTTGACTACATGCTTGTTAAGTTGTGTCCCATTCACTAGACCCATTATAATGTTATTTCTCAATTTAAAGTATGGGCCAAATGTATTTAACATTGTGTAAATGGGATTCTGTAATGTAATAAACGTGATCAAATCACACTACACATATTAGGTAAAGGAATGCATAGTGAGCAACATATGAAAAATACAAAACAACCAGGAAATCAACTGGCAAGTGCTATGTTCAGAGGTACCCTTTGCATTGGTTTGACTTTGGCAGAGGGTATATCTCTGCGTGCATGGTAATTCAGAGGGAACTTTGTTTGATAACAATATGCGAGTTGAAATTACAATCCTCACTGACTAGAATATATGATTTTGAAATTATGCAACCCTACCCCCTATGCATATATCCCTCTGTCCTCATAAAGAGGGGAAATCGTATAAAGAATTTGTAAAGTTAATAATTTATTTATTTCAGTTGCCCTGGGCCAAGATATCCCTGCGGATAGTGCGGCACGCGTAGGCACAGACGTCACCTTTAATTGTAAAGACCAAGGCTACACATACGTCGTATGGGTAGAATATGCCTCACAAGGTGATACTGGTATCACTGTATGGCATACTGGTGGGCAAGTTTCAAATCCTGCCAAGTATGAAGTCGACTCTACAAGTGCCAATAAATATAAACTTACTATTAAAAATGTACAGATGACAGATGCAGGGAAGTATGAGTGTCGTACAATACCTTCAGCTGGACCACCAAAAGATTATGCAGCACAGTTGACCGTTATAGGTGAGCTGTTCAATTCAAATTATAATTTTTTAAACAATTGATAAGTCTAGCTACAGGCCCTTGTAAGCCCCCCCCCCTCCCACCGTACACCTTCCCTGTTGTTGAAGTAGATAAAAGGGAGGGGACAGAATCTTGAATCGAGACTAACAATTTATGTTTTGAATATGTATAAAAATATGTAAGACACCCAAAGGTCATTGTTATAGAATATATTTTATATTGTTATCAAATAAATGTATTGTACTTTGTGATATACAGTGTGACTCAAAATATGCACCCTTTTTATTTTTGAACAATTTTTGGGCAGCTAATACCAAAAATTAGGCCCAAATTTTCAAAATGTAAGGCCCATTTTTTGATGAATTGGCCTGAAATTAAAAAAATCAGGTCCTTAAAGACCAAGTAATGCCCACTAATTGAGGCCCTACAAAATCTTTTTGGTGGGCCCATCGTAGGGGGGGGGGGGGGGGCTCCAGGATCCGCCAGTGAAACTGATTCGTAAAAATGTTCATTGTATAAATTGAATTGACAGGTATGATAATGATCAGTTCACTTTTCCAGGTACACCTTCTTGTCCAAATAGCAATGGTCAGCTCATGGCAGATATCGAAAACCCGAGCCAAAGCGACAAAGCCCAACTTGTGTGCAGCATAGATTTCCGTGGTGTCAATTCAGCATCACTGAGTTGGTACGACAACACTGGTACCCTGCTTCCGTCCTCCTCAAGTGGGGGTGCAAATTCTCTTCTTGAAGTTAATACAACATTCCCTGTGAGGACGTCATACCACGGTGAAGCGTGTGAATGTCGGGTAACTGTGCAGAATATTCAAGACTTCCAAGAGAGCTGTTACTCTTCTCCTAAATTTGAGATTGTTTGTGAGTATTTCAATTTTAATGTTTTGCTCATTGTTGTCTTATGTTGATTTATCCCAAAATGTGAAGCATTTTTATTAAAAGTTATAAGCCACATAAACTTTGAAACAAAACTGAAATAAAGAGAACTGAGTTAAAACATGCATTGGGTTATATATAAGCAAGGAATATTCTAAGAATAAAGAAAAGCACTCCATCTCTGATAGCTTCTTTCAAGTGATGATATTTGAAATTATTTTTCTTTTTCTTTTTAGTGGTCCTTTAAAAGTTGAAAATACTAATCTGTTAAATCCTCTGAGAATCAATGTGCTGTGAAGTCTTGTTTTGAAATGTTTTACAGATCCAGTCCTTCAAAATATTAAAATGCAACCATTTGATGATGCCGGTGTGAGTGAATATATGGTCGGTGAACATATGAACTGCACCGGAGAAGGAAACCCCATGCCTACTTATCAATGGGAGAAAATAAGTGGCCAAAGTACGGAATTGACTGTCAATGGGCAGACCCTGATGCTCAAGAGTGATATGATTGGTGAGAATACATATAGGTGTTACGTTGAAAATATGATCAAAGGAATGAAGCATGAGGCCAGAAGAGAAATTTCCTTCACAGTTAGGGGTAAGTTGTTCCCTCATTTTTTGTTAATTAAGACCTATTTATGTCTTGCTGTTTTTAACATACTCATTTCTCAACTACAGTGCTTTACTTTATATGACAAAATTTAGTGTAAATTATGAACAAGCTCAAAACTCCCGCAAATAAGTAAGAGAGGAGACATGATAGCATCGAATGAATTGCTCAGAGATTCGAAGACTACATGAACAAAAATACTGATTTCCCAAAAGTAAACAAAATTAAACACTAAAAGCTTGTTGCAATAAATACTTAAATGCATGGCATGAGTTAATCTATGAAAATGCATTAATCTGAATCAGCAAAGTAGCCAGAAGAGAGTTTTAACTAGATAATATATATCAGGTGTCCCAAAAAATGAGCTGTTTTTTGACAAGTATTATCTCGGCAACTGATCGACCAAATTCACTGAAAATTTGTACATAGTAGCGTAGGAGTATCATTTGCAAGTTGTAAAAATATAAAAAATATCAAGTAAATTCCCATACCGGATCTCTGATATGAGACCTTTATAGTGTTTTAACCAGCTATCATCTTCGCGCGCTTGGTCTTCATTGCTCAATGGGAGCCGAGTGATATCTAATTGATCTTTTCATTTATTGCTGAGAAATAACTTGTCAAATTGCTTCTCATTTTTTGATAAAAAGTTCTCATTGTTTTGCTCCGATATGGGATATTATGAGATGCTATCTTGAATTTCTTATTCCTCACATAACATTTATTTGATCCTTTTCATATTTTTGTACCTTGCTAATGACACTCTAGGGCTACTTTTTACAACTTTTCAGTGAACTTGGTTTACCAGTTGTCGAGATAATACTTGTCAAAAAGTGGCTCAATTTTTTGGGGATACCCAATATATATAGCAATATATATAGGAACAGACCATATATAACTTCACATATTTTATGATGACATAGTGTACATGTATGTTGTATATTGCGAAAATAAAACTGCAGCCTTTAGCATGCTCTTGTCAGACCATTGTGTGATGAATTCTACCATTTTGAATTGTTCATTTTTCTTCTTTAAAAAATCCAGCTTAATCCAATCCAATTAATATAAAAGTACTGAATGTTATGCTTTCATTTTGGAATTAAATTGCATTGAACCTCCTATTAAACGCTATTCAGTATCTAACTATTAAGCTTTGGCGCACAAAGTGGATAAAATCAAAATCAGTCAAAGAAATCTGTTATTTGGATTCAGGTTGTGCATGCTAAATAATGCATATACAGCACATAAGAAAAAATCAATTTAAAGGTCCCAGAGTATTTTTTAGAATAAGTGCTTTAAAGTTTATACTGGGCCTTTAATGATTGATTGTATGATTTATGTGATTGCTTGTTGAATGTTATGAGATAATTTAAAGGTTGATTTCATGTTTTCAGCCCCTCCTGGAGCAGGACCATCAACGAGTAAGTACTCAATGTTTACTTAAGTCATAACTGTTACAGTATAGTAGTAATACAAGTAGGTATATTCTCTGCTGAACAAAGTATAAATTTTTGTTCTGAAGATAGTTCTTATTCTTAAATGTTTTTATGCATGCTCAATTTATGCTCTTGTTTTGAAAATTGCTGAGGGCTTGGTTTGACTTTGCAAGCTTCATCATTGCTAACTATTGTTGGGTTTTTCTAAGTCATGCTAGGTTTCAATTCTTACCTAAAGATGGCAGCATAGCTGTCCATCAAGACTTAACAAAATCAGTGAAGCCAAAAGCCACAACTTTGTTCTTTTCACTCATCATATAGGCAAGACTTAGTCATTTCTCATAACCAGACTAGCTGGACTCTGTTATTTTCACGAACCTGTATCTCAATACTTAAACATTTTACATCCAACCAAAGGCGCTGGACTCTGTCATTTTGCAACAACAGTGGTTCATGACTTAGGCAATTTTATTCATTCATACAGTTGGACTTAAGCATTTTCAGTGACATTTCAGTAAGAACTTAGAATAATTTGGTCATTAAGTTTCATTGGCACTTTGCCAAATTGGTCATTGGCAGGTTGCCAATTGTGGTTTGGCAACATGCCAATAGTAGTACTATATAAGAGGCTTCGAAACCTCACCCTGGCAGTTATGATCTGAGTTATGATCTGGAGTTATGATCTGGAGTGACGATCCGGAGTTACGATTTGGTCTTTTACAGTCAGTACAGTAGCTCAGTAGTATATAACTTGTACATAGGTAGTGTAGTTTGACTCTTTATAATAAAGTATCGTATGTTACTCTGAACTCTGAAGTTTGTCGTATCATATTGGCGTCATCGTTTCGTAGAGACCCAACACTATTATTATTATTTAAAAGCAAGACGCTACAAGAATATTGAAATGCTCTGCACAGCACATGCATCTCTTGTTGCTGCAAAAATTGATTACGAAATTTCAAATGCCATTTTAAATCAATGGTTCAATTGTCCATAATTTGAGTTTTTGTATTGTCTTTACCTTTCTCTTATATTTATACTGATACACAGACATACAAGCATGTTCAGTAAAACCTATAAAGTGGAATGGAATACCTATAGAAGTGGAATACTTTTACAAGTAGAACACTTTAGAGACCCAAGACCTTTAAGTGGAACACCCTCCCAAGTAGTGTTGTCGCGATTAATCGATACATCGCGATATACATCGCCAAAGCTGATTCTGACGATGCATTGATGTCTGAAACAAAACATCGATGTTTTTAAAAAAAATTTAATTTGCTAAAAATCACCCTTATCTTATTTTGACGCAAATCGCTTACCTTTCTCATGACTTATTTCATTTTCCAATGTTTTCTGATATTCTTTCGCTTTAAAACTGCTTTAGCTAGTCGAAATGAACCATTAATCTAAAAAAATTACTTTTTACTTTCATTTCACCGTTACTAGAAGTTCCCGTATGTACCAGCGTACTCTTATTAATTTGTTCTGTTCGGTATTTTAGTGCATTAGCGTTTGGTATTTCAGTGCACTTTTCTCGGACTTTTTCTCGATGTACATCGCGATGTGCATCGATGTTTACTCCTGAAAATTGCCGATGCATTGATGTACGATTATGGCACATCGCGACAACACTACTCCCAAGTGGACACTTTATAGAGGTACCAAAGGTGTTCTACTTAGACAAGTTCTATTATATATGTTTAAATGAATTGTGGACCATTCGTCCAAGTACATAATAAAAATGAAATTGTTTCAGCTGGAGCTAATACTGGGGCAATCGTGGGAGGAGTTATAGGTGGTCTTATTGGTCTCGCTATTATCATTGTCATTGTATACTTCCTGATCATTAAGAGACCCAGAGATAGAGGTAAGATACATAAGGTCAAAATAGAGGCGTATCTGTTATAAAATTTGAAGTTAAAGGTACAGTATCTTTTCAAAATATTGAATTTAAAGGTACTGTATCTATAGCAAAATAATTATGTAGCCCTAAAGGTCGGTATCATTAATCCATTTGGGAAAAATTAACAATTTTTTGGTAGATTGATGTGTGCTAATTTTAAACCTAACATAGCAATTATAACATAGTAACACTGTTTTCTTTCCAAACTTGAGATTTTCCACAGTAATGTATAGATGTATTTATCTTGTAGAAAGGCATATTTTTGTCTCGATTTGATTGTACTTTTCTTTAGATACTGATGTTGTTCTTTCATTTCACCTAAATTATCTTATATTCCTTGCAACTAATATATTATAACAATAACTTTTGTGTGGATGATTAAATATTTTAATAAATAAAAAAATTCTTAGCGTGCTTAAGAGTTTGACTGACACATTTCTATTTTTCTTTTTTTTATTCCTTTTTGACAATCATATTTCCCTGGTAACATTGAAAGAAAAGCCAGAGATACATATTTTTTGAAAATTATGTATATTGTCAGGTGTAACACTTGCGTGTGATATAAAAATGTGAAAAATATAGTTTGTTGCAATTAAGTTGCCATGGAAATGTGACAAATATTGATATGGCCTCTAACTCGTATTATTAATATAGTTATCCATTCAATGACTCAAAAATCAAATTTCATCCAAAAATGTAATTATTTTGTTATTATTTTCAAAATGGAAACTTGTGTACTCACAAAATAATTCACACAATTTGTGGGCAAGCAACTCTCAAAACATTATTGGAGCCTTCGCTAAATCCAAAATTCGACAAAAATACCTCAAAGATATTTCTGAAACTTTTACAGAAATTGGACACTTCACGAAGTCTAGGAGTTTTAGAACTGAGAAAGTCCAAGAAGCTAAGATTTACTAAATTTTTGATTGGCTTATAAACGTATCGATGGGTTTCGACATTAAAATCACAGCATCGAACCCAACGACTGTAAATGTAAAAAAAAGATTTATTCACTTTACTAATACAACATATTTTGGGGATAAAATAACTTTGGGAGTCCAGGATTTAACTAATATTTGTTCTTTCTTCTTTAATAGTGATAAAATACCCCACTGACGAAGATCTGTCTGCATATAACAGACCCCAACCAAAGGGTAAGGAGAACCCTTTATAACAATATTTAAGATAAACAATGGAGGTCAAACAATCCCAGGATTTTTGAAATTAAATCATGGGATTTGTTGTCTTCCACTTTTAATAAGCACTCAAGTCAATTTTTCTAAATACTATACTGTATTTGTACTAAACCCTATACTGTATTCATAATCAACACAATACTATACTTCACAATACTGTACTTATACTCTGCACAATACTGTACTTATACAACATGCAACACAATACTACCTATACTAAACAAAACACCAACTATACTCAGCAGAATGTTTTACTTGTATTCAGTACTTTAGAAGACTACTTATTCTCTTTACAATAATACAGTTGTACTATATACAATACAATGCACTTTAAGGAATTGTTATCCCTCCCATTCACACATTCATGTAGTTTTCGCCTCATCTTGGAAGTATATGCAGTTTTAGCCTCATCATGAAATACTTGTAGTTGTAGCCTCATCTTTAAGTACAAACACTAAAGCTTGTAACCATTTCACTTCTGAATGTCACATTTTGATCATTAGACATAATTTGATTGAAAAGACACAAACATGTATCAATGAACTGTGGTGTTATGGATTTCGATTCAGGTTTTGTCTAATAGTAGAAATTGTGTTCTTTTCATACACACAATCAATTCTTCAATGTTGTTTTAACTTTCTCAAATTATCAATTCTCTTTATAACTCTTCTCTTGATTTATAACCCAGTTTAGTGCACAGCTCCAAGAATGGCTAATTATGAGATTTTTCTGTATAATATATTGAGTATTGTGAAATAAAGCCATTTCTTGTTTCTGTGTGGTAGACTTTATCTCTTTAACATTTGAGGCAATGTGTATGCTAATTTCTTTGAGAAAACAAGACCAGTCACGTGGCAAGTCTTATTTTGACTTGAAGCATTAAGGGGGTAGGGTAAAATGAAAATTCACGGGATACCTTTTTATTGGTTCAAAAAAGTATGAACTTTTAATAAAGGAATTAGCATTTCAGCCTCTGTTCTTTTGACTGTTGTTGTAACATGCTTAATAATCCCTCTTTTCTGTTTTCTATCCTTCAACCTCACAGGAAAAATTGCTGCCACAATTTCCAACATGCCCAAACCCTGGCAGAAAAAAGAAAATGCCCCTCCCCAGAACTCTAACCCCCAGGGCAATGAATCCCAGAACCCCCAGGGTGAAATATACATCAATGATACTGTTGCTCCACCCCAGCAGCAACCCTACACCCGTGCCCCCTATGAGCAGAATTCCTACCCCCAGAATGGCCCTTATGATAACAATCTTCAGAGTGGGCTCCCCAGTGAAAACCCCAATGTGGGTCCCCCTGAAGGCCCCTTGCCACCACCCCCTACCGGCCCTAGAAAAGGTCGCAAACACAGGAAACCTAAGGGTAGGTATATGTGATGGTGCTACCTTTACCTGTATATCCCAATTTTAATGAATCATGATGGTCGTGTTTTAAAATGCAAAACACAGAGAAAAATGGAATCAACGAGGAATAAATTGAAAAGACGCAAAGTATTAAGACACCCTGAGTTGTTAACAAATACCAATTCTGTTAGAAATTATATAGGCTTTACTTTAAGACCACGACCAAAATGATTTTTTACTTTTGCTTCAATTCCCCCAAGCTATGTGAACTAAAATGTCATGGTGGTCATGTTTTGTATTGAGGAATAGAGTAAAAAAGGGTGGAAAAGAGTGATATAAAATGAAGCTAACAGGCATGAAGCAAATATTCTGAATTGTATGGAAATGCCAGGAAATCAAACATTTATTGCTTTAAAGTAGAGAGAAAAAGAGAGGAAGAGACATGGTCAGAATGAAGTTTTAGTTGTTTTTGTGTTCAGATAATGTGACCTTGGTTTTGATGAGGCAGATCTTTAGAAACCAAACTATTTTATGGATTACATTTTTGCCTGCAATTTGAAAGAAAAATATGCTTACAGGATTATGTAAAAATTTCATTGTCTTGAATTAGAGACCGAAATATTTCTATTTTATTCTTTTATTTACAACAAATATGCTCCAGTAGTCTGACGATCTGCTGTCCCCAGTTTTACATATTTGATGTGTTTATTATGTCCTTAAACATACATTAAGGTGGAGGAACCTAGAATTATTATAGAATTATAATAAAGCGCACAAAGGGCTAGGTCTTTTAAAGTCAGACTTTGGACCCCAGGAAATTGATTGGTTTATTGGAAACCAAATGCCTTTGATTAAATTGAATTAAACTTTATTTTGATTCACTTATAAACTGTTTTGAAAAGAGAGGAACAATTAAGGACTGAATACCTTGTAAGGGTTTTGACTCCAACGTTCTTGATAGCCTCTAAATACCCTCATGATTCAAACCAATTCAAAGTCTTGCAGTTGAAATAGTGAGTAATTGACAACAATTTTGATATAAAGGAAATTTTTGTTATTGAATGATACCACATTTTACAACTATAGTTTTTGGGATAGGTTTGCATTGTTAGGGTATTGACAACCGAGAACTTTAAAGCTACCTACCCTAACATTTACGGGTGTCTTGTGTAATGCCCCTCTTTGGTTCGGACCACTCTGATTTTGTTTCACAAATTTTGATTTGTGTTTGTTAGATTGAAGTTATACCATAGAGATTGCTAGTATATTTGTGTATAGGTGATTTCGCTTTTCATTCAGTTATCAGTTTCCACCAAAAAATGTCTGAATCACCTGCACATTTTTCTGTTGAACTTTCCTAAATCATCTGCCTTTCCCCAGCTTGCTTACAACCTTTTTTTCATTTAAATTTCTAATAATCACTAGATGTAGATATATAATGGATGATTCAAAAGTAGTGAACAAAGTAGCGCCCAATACTTTTTAATCACCCCATATTTATGAGTGATTGTAGCCGGCATTTTATTGTTACTGGCATCATAACAGACAATTATTGTTTATGAAATATATAGTAGAAAGTACAGCATTTTGGTATTAGCTAAGTTGATCATATGTTTTACACCTGCAATGATATGATTCAACTAATTGTAGACTTATTCTTATTAACAGCTAGCACTAGTAGGGATTCAAGAAGTAAGATATATTACAAATGTTTTATAGTTGTGAAAGGGAGAATCTAACACTTTATTTTCAAGAAAATAACAATATACATATATCTTTAATAAATACAAAATTGGTATATGAATGTTTTCATGATTTTGTTTCTAATTATTGTTATTTGTGTATTTCATAGATGCTAATGTCGAGAAAGGAAAGGATATTGGGTAAGGAAATATTTATAATTTTATAAGTTATAGGAATTAAATCAAAACTTGTAAAAAAGAAATGAAAAATGTGTTAAAATTAAAATTTTGGATACTGCAGGGTTCAAAAAAATTATATAGTTAATATAAAAGCACAGGTCCTATCGGTCCTATAGAGGAAATTTCTAAGTAAAACATGAACTTATTTCATTTTAAAGTTTGCATATATATAATATGCACTTACTTCATTTTACTTTTCTAGCCTTTTAAAAAAGTTGCAAAATTTTCTGGCCCACCCTTATTTAAATGTTGATGTTTCTAGAAATGACTTCACAGCCCCACAGACTGAGGTAGAAGGTCAAGTTGGACCTGACTACATCTACTCACAGCCAGACAAGTCCAAAAAGAATCCAGAGACGGTGTGTATTTCATAAAGCATTTGCATCATTAAAACATTTTCAGTATTATTTGTTTTGTTTGGGTTTCATTTACTATACCATGGGCTTCATCCATTTAAAATATCCTAGGCTTCATCCATTAAAAATATCCTGATTTTTTAATCATTTATATAATATATATATATATATATATATGATATTCATTCATTTCGAAGGATACACAAATCTCAAGTAATATTTAGAAATTCTGATTGGATTATATATCACATATATGTACTAGGTACTCGCATGTGTAAGCTTATGTCCGCAAGGCAATAGTACACCTTTAATTCTCTGTAAAATTCATAGTACCCCATTAATTTTCTGTAATATTTGCATTTTTCTTCCTTTTAGAACTCTCCATAATTCACTGGTAGATATCTTCACTAATTCAAATCCCATTTATAGTTACAATATTACACATTTTAGTTAAATACAAAATTCCCCCTTTTTTTCAATTCTCACTTATTCGCAATTCCCACTTGAAAGAGGCTCATTATCCTGTTACCTCACAAGCTTTGTCAATCCTTAAAATCCCACATATATGATAAATACTTTAATGTTATTTGAAAGATTACTATGAAATTCACCATAATTTACACATTGCTGGGCTTCATCCCCATTCAAATTCTATTTAAGCTGATCTAGCAAATCAGACAATATGAGTCCAAAACACAGCTGCCAAAAAGTTTCAACTTTAAACAACCCCATTTATTTCCATTGGCTAGCTGGTAACATTTTCTTGAAACTGTGTGCTGGACTTAATTTAGTAGAGAAATCCCATTTATTCTTTACTATTCCAATTAGAGATGTAATTGAAAAATTAATTAACAGCTGAGATTACACTATAAATGGGATTTAATTACTATTAACTAAAGAACTATAATTGTTCTTTTCTATTTAGGACCAGGGTGATTATATATATTCACAACCAGACAAAACCAAGAAAAATCCCAAGGTGCAACCCTTTTATATAGTTATTATCTATGGTGGATGGTATAAGCTAACCTCCCTTGTTCCAAATTAATTATGTTGCACAATTATTTAAAGTCACACAAAATATTGTAATTGATATATATAAATCTGAATTGGTATATTCTTTTATTAAAATTTAATTTCTGATTTCTCATAAAAAGGATTCTCACTTTGTCACAAATTTGTTGCACAATTATTTAAAGTTGCACCAACAATTGTTATGAGTAATGAATTAATTTTTATAGTAGACTAAGATTTATCTTGATTTCGGAGACACTGAACAGAATGTTGAGGTGTCCTTTAAGTATGGAACCCTTTATCCTTCTGATTAAAACAAAGTTGTAATATGCCTGTCTCTAACTTATCTGTTTTATGCTTCCTAAAAGGAATAATAAAGAAGGAGCACATATTTCGAAGTTACACTCAGAGAAATCAAAATTCTTTACCCAGAATTATTAATTCACAGTTTCAGAATTTCTCTCAAATTGTTACAATTTTGAATAAACAGATATCAAAAATTATTTCGCAAAATTAATATGAGCTCAAACCACATATAATTATTTGTATAGCTGTATTGACACTCTAATGTTATGTGTTTCACAATGACATAATATGTACATGTACATACATGTTTTAATATTTATGGAGTAAAATGTAAGCGAATAATAAGCACTTAGCTCTAGAACTGCAGTTTAAGTGTACAGTTGTGAATGTTTTAAAGAGAGATGCAGATAGCAAAATTCATTCAGACGCTAATGCCATATTGACATGACATCTCAAGAAACAAAATTCCAGTGATAGTAAAAACTCACTAGTGGAACACCTTTAGAGTAGAACCAAGGGTGTTCCACTTACACAGAACTTATATCCTATATTTGTATTAACCATTATTGTACTAATGTCTTATCTTGCCTCTGCTTGTTGTATGCTTTATGTTGTATTAGTACCACCAACATTTTTAGGACTCAGCAATCATGAGATTATTGTTCTTCACAGTCAAAACTTTTTCAATCGTTATATAAATCCACGATGTGCTTTAGTAGATATTCACAAAAATGCATTTTTGTTAAATTCTTACTTTATTTTAAGTTTGTACTAATACCGCTTGCTTTTCTAGGATGAATATAACGGTGGGTTCAGGGAAAATTATGATATGGATGCTGTTGATGACAATGACAACCCACCAGCAGTGCCCTTTAAAGAGGTAGACCTATGTAAGGTTATCTGCATGGATTGCAGGATATTCTCTCTCACATAGATACCCCTGTTTACTAACATTTCCATTTTGGAATGGATTGCAGGATTTTCTCTCACATAGATACCCCTGTTTACTAACATTGTCATTTTGGAATGGATTGCAGGATATTCTCTCTCACATAGATACCCCTGTTTACTAACATTGCCATTTTGGAATGGATTGCAGGATATCCTCTCTCACATAGATACCCCTGTTTACTAACATTGCCATTTTGGAATGGATTGCAGGATATTCTCTCACATAGATACCCCTGTTTACTATCATTTCCATTTTGGAATGGATTGCAGGATATCCTCTCTCACATAGATACCCCTGTTTACTATCATTTCCATTTTGGAATGGATTGCAGGATTTTCTCTCACAGAGATACCCCTGTTTACTAACATTGTCATTTTGGAATGGATTGCAGAACATTCTCTCTCTCACATAGATACCCCTGTTTACTAACATTGTCATTTTGGAATGGATTGCAAGATATTCTCTCTCACATAGATACCCCTGTTTACTAACATTGTCATTTTGGAATGGATTACAAGATATTCTCTCTCACATAGATACCCCTGTTTACTAACATTGTCATTTTGGAATGGATTGCAAGATATTCTCTCTCACATAGATACCCCTGTTTACTAACATTGCCACTTTGGAATGGATTGCAGGATATTCTCTCTCACATAGATACTCCTTTTTACTAACATTGCCATTTTGGAATGGATTGCAGGATTTTCTTTCTCACAAAGATACCCCTTTTTACTAACATTGCAATTTTGGAATGGATTGCAGGATATTTTCTCTCACATAGATACCCCTGTTTACTAACATTGTCATTTTGGAATGGATTGCAGGATATTCTCTCTCACATAGATCCCCTGTTTACTAACATTGCCATTTTGGAATGGATTGCAGGATATTCTCTCTCACATAGATACCCCTGTTTAATAACATTGCAATTTTGGAATGGATTGCAGGATATTCTCTCTCACATAGATTCCCTGTTTACTAACATTGCAGTTTTGGAATGGATTGCAGGATATTCTCTCTCACATAGATTCCCTGTTTACTAACATTGCAGTTTTGTAATGGATTGCAGGATATTCTCTCTCACATAGATACCCCTTTTTACTAACATTGCCATTTAAATTGGAATGGATTGCAGGATATTCTCTCTCACAGAGATCCCCTTTTTTACTAACATTGCCGTTTTGAAGTGACACATTTGCAGGACCGACAACACACAGTACACAAAAACAACAGCATTAACATACTAACTGCATGCATGAATTAAACAACATGATGTCATATTCCTTGTAGATATACCAAACCCAATTAGATTAAGCAACTGAAAAAAAAAAAGTTCAAAGGTGTCTGCATGAACAAGGCACTGTTTCATAAGTTTCACTGTAAATTCTACACATAATCGGTTTAATGTTCCACATGAGTGGTGAAAGGCTTGATGATTTTTCCTTGAGTTTTCCATTTCTTTCATATTTCCAAAAAGTTTTATTTTCCTTAAGAAGGATGGGTGGGTGATTCAGCCATGAGTGAAATGGCTTACATGTAGAATTACATTTGAAACATATGAAATGATCCTGAGATGACACTGAATTTTAACTTTGTGTTTTCTTTTATTTAACATTTTAGGCATTTTCTAATTAGTATAAATAGTTAACTCATTTTTATCCCTGACACTATCACTCCTCTCTGTTTTCTGTAAGCTGAAATTATGATTTTTTGAAATGATTTCCAAAAATTGTAATGGTGAAGTTATTTAAGATTCAAAGTGCAAAAATGAAGAAAAATGTTTAAATTCTCTCAAATAATAAAAATGGTAACCACATTTATAAAAAATAAGTATGAATGAATGATGCGTCCAAAATATTCTAAAATTGAAACAGTTTTTTGTTAAGCCCACACTCAAGATCTAAATCTCCCTTGAAGTAATTAGAACCCCTTGGTTTGTTTTTACAGGGTGTCCAGTGATATGTATTCTTCTCACTATCTAGCATAAAAAACATTTCCTTATTTGAATCATATATTTTTATACTTTCAGAATGGACATGACGATCGCCGACCTCCTCAGTACCAAAATGCACCACCAGGTGGCTTTTCATATGGCGTCAATGTCAACGATGTAAACCAACAAGGTGTTAACCCTGGTTCTGACACTGCTGTATAGAAACCCTTATACCCCTTATTTTTATACTTTAACATTCCTCCTTGAAGGGACCCCAGCTTGACCTTCATTTGGCTTTGGGACGTCCCATTTAAAGAAGGGAGGTCAGGATATATTTTAATATAAACTAGACAGACTTGAGGATGTAACATTTTAATGTTGAGCCAAGATTTTATAAGTATTTTGAACATTTTTGAGGAACATGGGAAAAACAAAGCCATTTGAGCTTTAGAAAATGTGATTTGTACAATAGAATTAGTGTGTATAGTTAGTTAAGACAGTCATGTAGTTGATATATCATCATTTTAGTCGTTTGTCCACTTAAAAAGTGCCTCCAATAGTAACATATCAATAGACAAAATCATATCAGGTTTCATGATATATTATAATTTGTAGATAGTTATAAACTTATGATGTTTTATGAAATAAAAGAAGTTTCTCCTTTCTGCCTGTGGAGTCACGGGACTTCAGGTTTGGGTACGACCTTTTTTAGAAGCTTAAGAATCTGTTTGATATTAAGAAATCCATTGCAGCTTTAAATGGATGATTAAAGATGGATTGCATTTTATTTTACCTAAAGATGACATGCTTGTCATGCATTTCCTTTAAGGCTATGCATTTCCATAAGCTGTGCATTTTTAGATCGCAAGAGTCTTCATGAAGTCTTATGAAAACATCAAATAGGAATATGAAGATTCAACAATCGTCCATTGATTATATGTTCTGAAAGAGATGCATGGTTGTATGTTATCTTTTGAAATTTTGGGAATCAGTGAAAGGACATTAAACTTTGCCCAGAATGATTGTGACATTAATATATGTGATAGGGATTAAGGTATTATACATATCTATTATGTTATGCAGTTTCAGAAGTATGTATGTAATGTAATAATTACCCAGATGACTCCAGTTGAAGTATCCATTTATATATTAACATATACACAGCTTTACAATTTTATTATTAAGTGATATAAAGCACTTCATGCATTTCACTATCCTTAATAGTGTACAATTTTAATAGATGTTCCTAATTCTTATTTTTTCTACAATGTACAAACATAATTTTATTTTAAATAGTCCTCATGAAATTTGGTTTTGAATATTTCAAAAATTGTGTAATTACATTTTATGTTTTGGAGAAGAATTTTTGATTATGATTAGAAAGTTGTCCTATACACTTATATTTCAATGTCATGAATTATTACACATAATTTTGGTACACTTCTGGAACACCCTGTATGTTACTGTTAAAGGGGTGTACAGGGTGGTACATTTACATGATGAATTTAGCTTTTTTAAGCATTTCTAGTTGACATCCTACTACAGGGTCCTAATTTTTTGTCTTAACAACAAACTGTAGATTGTGTGTGACAAAGTTAATTACCAAATGAAATTATTAATTGACACATATCATTGAATATAATTATCAGATCACATGATTTACACAAAAACCATCACATAGTATATGGCACAGCCCCCAAGAAATGGCTAAATGAGTGTGTTATACAAATTTATGAGCCAGTTTTTGAGGCAATGCAATGTACTAAAGTACCATTGTATTTTACAAAGCGAAACAGTTCAATTTTTATACTTCAATAATTCAATCACAATCCAATGTACAGCCCCATTTTAGGTTTAGGTCATCCATTTATTAACATTCATCAGTTTATTAATTGGTCACATTTTCTGCGGCTGGGCATCAGACTGGGAACCAAATTTAGGTTTGCATTTATGGGAAATAATTAACAATCACCCAATTAAGAGCCCTTGTAAAAATTATTTACAATTATCTTGAGATTGAATTTTATGGATTTGTTAATTTTGTTCCTGTTAAATTGGATGTTTTAGGCTTATGATATATGTTATCCCTACATTGAAATATTTGAACTCTAAATGAGCCAATTTGCTTTTGAATCAGTAGCTTATTTCTGAGCTGAAATATATGATACAGGGTGTCCATAAGTCTCTTCACTTTGCACAGACTTTGTATTGGAAGTATAAAGGGACTTTATAGACACCCTGAATATCAGCAGTTAGAAAGGAGTGAAGAGAACCTTTATTTCTTGACCAAATCAATCAGTATAGGAAAATCTTTGTAAATGTAATGTTACATGTAAATGCGTGTACTGTACATATGCGAGGATAAAAATGTACATTGAATGTCTAATATTTTAATATAGGTTATATTTTCGAGTATTATGTACAGTAGATGTCATAATTTATATATTCTGCATTGTATAAAGTCATATCACATATAAACTTATAAGCACTGTAAAAATCACTTTGTAAAAATTAAATTTATGATGTATATCTTTAGTCGTTCATATTAATAATGGGCGATAATATTAACAAGTTTTAGTTATGATTTATACGACTTTTAGATGTAGATTTCATTTTTGTTGGCGATTGAATATTGTTGATTTTTTTGCTTTGTAAATATCACAAATGCTTATGTCAGATCCACCATATATATTCATAAGGTGACGGTTTTGAAATGATAGAACCTTTGAATTTATTTGTACACTTATAAGTAAAACACCTCCATGAGTTAAACACCTCTGTAAGTTAAACACCTCTGTACCACTCAAGGTTGAACATAATGAAGAATGTTTTGATGGATTATAACTTTCAAGATAAAGTCATTCAAGAGTGTTTTTAAAAGAGATTTTATTACAAATTTCTGTCTAAATGTTTTTAATTAACACAGCTTTGATGCCCTCATATTATAAAGCTTTGATGCCCTCACATTATATGGTGGATTCACTGTTTTTAGCTGTAGAAGTAGCCAAGTTAAAACTTGTCTGTACCAAGTACACTTCAGTCATCTTTTATATCATACTTCATACTGTCATACATACGAGGGGTTGTCAATAAGTAAGTCCAAATAAGTGTCGATTACTTATTGGCCATCCCTCGTACTATACATTTTGGGATCTTATAAATGGAATCACACACACTCAATGCAATGCCTGATTTGTCTCATTTTAAACACTAGATACATTTAAAAGTAAAAGAATTGTTGATTACGCCATCCATAATGATACCATCAATAATGTGTGTTCACAATGATTACAATTTGTGCAGTTTTGGTTAATGGTTCAACTATAATGTTTCCCTTATAAGATCCAATAATGTTTATGTCTGTATCAAGCATTTGATCATCTGTGATCTTCATAAAATATAGGTACAAAACTAATCAACATTTCTTATGTTATATTTGTTGTGATGTTGAAGGTCTGTGGACCAATGACTCATGATTTATGAATTCACTCCAGGTCTGTCATATTATAACACCCAAAAAGTTTGCAAACCCTAACAAGTGACTTCTTACTCTAATATTGCCACTTTGTGCTAGCATCCACAATAAAATCTATCGATCTATGGTCAGATTCTAGGGAATTTCTTTAGCATATTATACAGTCCATCCCCACACAAATGTCCAGAGCAACCCAGAATAAATATTGTTTTCAAAGCAAATCAAATGCCTTCTATCTTTACCTTGCATAATGACATATTTAACGCATTTGAAACAAACAATTTTTGCAAACACTAGAGCTTGTAGAAAACCACTTACACAATGGGGAGTTTAAGCTTGCATTGTTTTTCACAACCTAAATGTGTCCGGAAAATATTTAAGAAATGCATTTGTATGGGTGATTGGTCATACGAGTTAGTTAGCGTTTCGACGTACTATCAGCTTAAACTTCCTATTGAGTGAATGGATTGTCTTTTAAAAAGTGCAGCAACCCCTTATTTTGGCCCTTCTGACTGGATAATAAGCAGTTTTTTCAAGCCCTGGTATTTTTTAGGAAAGAAGCCTTATATCAAAGTCTGTTAATTGTAAAAATATGCGGGCTAATAGACAGATTTTGAAATGTAGGTTAATTGCGATAAATCAAAACAACCCAATAAGATGTGTATTTTTTTTATTCAATGCTTTATTGTACTAAAAATCCCTTTCGGGTGAGTGTACAGCAAATAAACATGATAAAATAAAAATAAAACTATACATACAATTACAATAACATACAATGCAAATTTTACATGGCATATAATGGCAATATAATGTGATTGACTGATCATTAGATATATACCAACAACTACTATTAGCCTACATGTATATATTTATATTGATAATATAGTTGATCTCTTTTCAATTATTTCATAAAGGTATTTTGCAAAGGTGATACACATGTTACCCTCAGCATTAAACATATAATAAGCCTTTTCTTCGGTAGTCAATACAGTTAGATTTGGGCAAATCGAGTGAAACGTATCAAAGTATTCATTCATTCATTCATTCATGTGTATTAAAGATTTACTTTCCTGTTATTTCAAAATCTGCTTGGAATTGTACCATTGGATTTCTAAGATAAAATTTGGGGATTAAGGTACGGGTATCATTTACACAATTTGAGAAATTATTGACGTACCTATTTAAAACAGCATTTATATTATTCAAAGGCGAAAAGGATCAGTGATTCCCAGTCCTCTGACGTTTGGAAAATGAAAATACCCGGGTGTTAATCCACAGATAATCCTTGAAAATGAGAAATATCTTTGGGATTATATGGTGCAATCTTATAGTTAATAAAATATTTTAAAGTGCATTGACGTTTTTGAATGAAAAACAAGGGAAATGTTTGAAAAAACTCCCCCGATTCATTATACAGCTCGTGATATCACACCAGTTTCCATTTCTACATATCACACTCTTTTCGTCATACCCTTTGCATTCGTTTGACTTCACTTCTTAAAAGAGAGCTTCGTCTTCGTAGTTTAACTAGACTCTGCACGCAGGGTATTTTCGTCATGAACATTTTAATATTTTTGATCCACTTATTCGAAGTTATTTTAGCATTCTGCGGAGGTTGACAACCACCTTAAAACAGTTATTCCATTGGTTGCCTTTATCACTTTATCGTGATAGCCCTTGACAACGATCAATGATATTTTAACGGAGTGTCTAAATTTGAAAACATCAGGCCTATATTTACGTTTTTTCAAGAACATGTACTCGATGGATTATAATTTATTTTTTATTTCCGTGTTCATCAACTCTGATCTGTCTGACTATTTTTTAACTCATTAAACTAAAAATCAACATGGAAGTGACATCGCTCTTGCCAAGGCTAGTGCAATGTAGTATATATTTGATGTATTTTGCAATACGTGCACGTGGAGATGGGGGTAAGAGATTTGTTCGATTATCAAACAATGGGATAATTCAAGTGATAATTCACTATTTTGATTTAATCAATTTATTCGTGATGCAATCATTATTTCGGTGTCGTTTTGATTAACTCAATGGTGAAGCAACACCAAAGGACGAGGGAAAGTATCGCAACAGATTTCGAACAGTCACATGTTGGATTTTAGCTATTTTCTGGGGATTAAAACAGGTGCATATGTTAGATAAATGCATTGCCTCCAGGAAAAGCACTCATAGAGATGATAAAATAATTTCGTCGGTAAGTCGTCCGTCTGCAGGAGATAATGGTGAGATGTCATTCACGATAAGTCTTTAAAATCAGGCCTGAAGTTTCAAATGGCGTCATGCCCCCCCCCCCACTTTAATTTGCAACTTGTGAATGTCCCCATGTTATTTTATTTTAACATGGGGACATACACCATTGACCAATGACTTAGCATCATGAGTTCATAAGTTCAATGAAGGTTTTTGAGAATCATTTCGAACTTTTTTTGGTTAGTACTTATCATCATTATTTATTTGCAGCCATGGCCGATTGTTTTACTGGAGACTACCTTTTAGTTAGACGAGATGGCTTCGCCCCTGGTTGTCAGGTTTTGCAGAAAGTTTACTCTCCACCGGCTGTCAGCTCACGCTTGCAATGTTTCATTAAGGCGTGCCAACAGGGTGGGAATGTGGTATATTATAGACAAGCTCATCATTGTTACATATATAAATGCGAATCCCAACAAGCGCAACTAGATTGGGATTATGCATGGCAGTGGACGGGTAACACGGGGCGTGTGTATGCCAAGCCGCATCCTTACACACGTGGATGTACGAACTCATATTTTATGAAAAGAACATGGTCACGTAGGCAATTTTCCAACTGTACATTTGCTACTGATCCAGTCTCAGTTGCAAATCTTAGAGAATGCATGGAACGTGCATGTGAAAACAAAGGAAATGTTTTCAACTATTATCCCTCCGTGTCATTTCCTTGTTACATAAAGCAATGTGAATGGAATGACTCTGATAATGATTACATTTTCCAGTTGATGTCCACCGTTCATATTGTTGACGTCTATGCTTTAATGTACAAAGAAACAGGAATAATAGTACCAATAACAACAGTACCTACAACAATAACAACAACAACAACAACAACAACAACAACAACAACAACAACAACAACAACAACAACAACAACAACAACAACAACAAAAGCAAGTACAATAAGTCCAACATCCTCACCTTCCCAAAAGCCAACCCGACTCGCTCAATATGCGCAACCCATTCACCATCTAACAGTTGTTACCGTCATTTTGGGTTTATTACTGCTACTAGCGTGCGTTATAATCGGAGTGATGTGTACTTGCAAGTACAGAGAGAGAACATATAACGACGATCATCCAAATGCCGATGCCCCAGAAGGCCAAGCAGGTATTAACGAAGGCAAACCAACATTAAATGATGGTGTAACAGATGATACATCAACAGTCATTTACCAAAATGAAGCAATGGTGACTAAAAATGAAATACATGATGACATTTATTCCACTATAGATACAGCAGAAGAGCCAAAATATGAACGACTTCGAATGAGCCCGGAAGAGGCGGCGGTGAAGGGTATGCCAGTCTACAAGTGAATTTTCCTCCAATTATTGCAAGAGAGGTAACAAGAAGACTGTAAAGAGGAAGTCCCATATAAGCCAGCACTTAGTTCTACATAAACTTACAGTATCAGATCCTGACCCAAAGTACCCCTGATGCTTTGTTGAATCTATGTTTTGGATCTTGGGAGCCCTGCAATCGGAGGATGAAAATACTTGGAACACCTTTTCAATGATGCCTTATAATCCCTATTATGATTTTTCATACCCGAGATCATTCATTGAAAGATTACAATAGTAGAGACTTTAAGCAATGCATATAAAATCGAAACGTCAACCTGTACGCACGCACAAGTTGCCCTATACAATGCATATGCATATCGTTTTCTTACATAATTATTAGTCAATTACATATACTACACATCATCGTGCAATATGCCATTGATACTGTAGATATATAGCTAGTTTTCTATGATACATACAAGCTCGTTTCGTAAGACATTTGGAGCTAAAACATGAATGACACACATTATTTTCTTCAGAAAGCATTATACTGAGCATCGAAATCAAAAAGCATAGTATTCAATAGACATGAGTATAATGATTCCTGTTGACACCAACGTGAAATTGCAAATCTCTCGTTCTAAACACAGCTCGGAAGCTGATCAGGTATTTGAAGTAGACTAAGTAGCGCTTGTTTTGTATGCGCGATACAGTGGTGTAATGACCTTCGATACCAAGTCGCTGCTACAGTCTCAGCTGTAGTGCCTAGCCTTTATGGCTCAGGGGTAGAGCGTCTGACTCGAGAGCGGGAGGTCCTGGGCTCGATTCCCGTACGGGGCATTGAATTTAGCACATTCTCTTTCGAGTCTAGTATCTGGCTCGGTACACGACGAGCATGCCCAAGGGTCGTTACAGTACTGTATTGATTCATTAGCTTTGCGTTCACGGTTACGTTATGAAAAATATCGCAAGCTAAGCTTAAACCCTCTACTATCTTAGTGAGAAAACTGCAAAACAAGGACACGTTTGATTTCATACTAGAACACTATATGTCATTTATATTTGATTTCAATTTTTAGTTTTGCTTATTTAGCATAAAGGGTATGTGCAGAAAATACAAAATAATGACGATTTTCAAAAATTCATCAAATTTATCATCAATTTTCGACCTATTGTAATCGAGGGAAAAATTGGGAAATTTTGGAGGTATTGGAAATAAAGCCAAGTTACGTTTCCATCAATATTATACGTTATATCATCGCAGGTAAATAAATAAAAATTCAAACGTAAAGAGGCTTTAACACGTAGTTCAATGGGGGAGCTAAGGTTGCCAAACTTATGGAGGGAGTGTAATGCATCGGTTTAACTTATGCACCTGACTTCAGAAAATAGCCAAAATCAAAAATATGATTGTTTGAAATTTATTGCGATATCTTTCATAGCCCTTTGCTATGAAAATGCGACAAATATAACACGAGCTTATAGCAATATTACCTTTATAGATAAAATATTCTGAAAAAAGAAAGGAAGTAAAAAGATACATCGGCAAGGAAAAAAGAAGAAACAAAGCAAAGTAAAATATAAGAAAAGGGAAATATTGAAAACTTACAAGAGTAGTCCCTAACCTGATCACATTAAATAAATTCATAGTCTGGTAATATTAAATCCATTTATTAGTGTTCATTGTCACAGACTTTATTACAATTTTTTGTTTTAGACGTTTCGATAGCAAAATGCATGATCGAAACGTCTAAAACAAAAATCGTAATAAAGTCCGTGACAACGAACACTAATAAATGGATTTAGTTCCTAACCAGTTACATAGACGTGTCGCAAAAAGCTCGCGCACGCATTGTTAATTTGTTACACATTTTGTGGCGTAAGTCTCATCATGTATCAAATGTTTCAAATGTATCAAATATTTCGTTTAGGGCAAATGTTAAAAACTAGTAAAACCCCGGGTAAGGCGTCTTACAAAAACCGATCGGTATTACACTGCACACTTAATCGCCTAAGAACGACTTATGCCGTTTACTAGTGACAAGGGTTCTTGGAGTTTTAGAAAAGCGCTTTTGTAAAACCGCAATCGTGATTACACCTAATTCTTAAACCTGGTTAAAACCGAAGAAGCTTTTGTGAAACGTCATGTGTAATTCCAGCAAGTAACAATAGGAGTTTGGTTGCAGTTTAGATGCAGTTTTAATGCAATGGACTTAGGATTAACACAATGAACTTATGGATCAAAACTTGGAGTCGACAAATGAAAATATAGATCCAAGGCCATATATCAATATATTGCATTTTAAAATAAGTTGCTATCAAGCCAGATGAACAGTAATCCACGATGCCTCGCAATGCAGTGTATGTTATAATTCTAACTTGTGGTATGGTTTATCTTTTTATAATATATCATTTCAGTAAAGGGACCCATAGGCCATCAATGATGGGTTCAAAACCAAAGGAGAACCCACGACCAACAACGTGTGAAGAACTTACAAGGAAGCTGCCCAAGACTGTTCCAAAGCAAAATCACTCGCAACCAAAAGAGTTCTTTGATTTATCACACAACAATTTTGCCTACTTAGATGACATCAGATATATTCATTCTCCAAAGGATTTATGCAAAAGAAATTCAGGGAAAGAGAAACTTATTCTGATTGTTATCATGACAGATACTTTAGGTGAGGCTTTGTTCATTTAATTTTACTTTACTTAATTTTACTTTTTTAACAGTAGCACCCTGATTATATCATTATACACTGGTAATGCCTTGGTCACATTTGAGCCGATTTTCACTACGGCGCCCGGCCGATTGAGTATTTTGTTCAAAATTGTATACAATATTGAACAGAACACTCAATCGGACGGGCGCCGGCCGATGGATCGGAGCAAATGTGACCCGGGCATTAGTGAAATTATTTAAAACAAATATAAAAGTCAAAAGTTCTTTCTTCATTGTTTTCAATAAAAAATACTCATAATATAGCTAGGCTTACTTTGAATCAAAGAAGATTAACGAGGCAATAGCTGTAACTCCCATCTTAAATAACCATTTAATACCTTATCCAAAATTGAAAGAACTGCTCGCAACTTTTCAAATTTTTAAAAGGCAAAAATTCACTTTCTACATGAACATTTTTTAACTATAACAAGTACAAGAAAGGTTAAATATAAAAACATATTCTGCTTATAAATGACATATTTCATTGGTTACTATGGAAACTGTCGTTTTAGACAGTTTGGGCCTTTCCTCATAATTCACTGGTGATTCACTCGATTACGCTGGTTACCGACACGGTTCTTTTCGGTAACAAAAATGTCGGAACATCGAAGGTACGATTTTTCTTTTTTCCTTATTTCACATGTTGTAGGCAGAGTTCGCACGACATTTTTAATACAAAACGTGTATCAGTATCATATATTTAAGAAAATGTACATATTTGCGAACAAATACACTCCCCTCCATAAGTTTGGCAACCTTAGCTCTCCCATTGAACTACGTGTTAAAGCCTCGTTACGTTTCATTTACTTAACCGGCGATGAAATAACTTACTAAGTATATTATTGATGGAAACGTAACTTGACTTTATTTCCAATACCTCCAAATTTTCTCATTTTTTCCTCAATTACAATAGGTCGAAAATTGATGATAAATTTGATGAATTTTTGAAATTGTCATTACCATGTAATCCAATGGAAAATGGAGGGTTCGGTGCAAATCAGAAATCAGGATATCTTTTCAGTAAAAGATTCAGCAAAAAAAAATTGATATAGAAAATTAAATTGTCTCACTTTTTTGTACGCTAAGTGTTTAGTTTATTTGATAAATACTAAAGTTACAGCGCTTCAAAGTCATTTTTGAAAACAATTTTTCGCCTCCTGTTTTATTTCGATAGGAGAGATTTTTGAAAAACAATTTTGACTTTATAGCCCTATAACTTTGTTGAACCTGAAGAAACATATCAATTTTTTGTTAAATAAAGTTAGCAAATTCAATTGCCTGCCTAACTCGTATTTTTCGCAAGGACTCGGATGGATGGATATTCTGTCATATGACTTGCGGCAAACCTACCATTTCCTATAGGTTAACATGGGAATGTCGATTTTCAAAAATTCATCTAAATTTTGGACTTATTGTAATTGAGGAAAAGAAAGAATTGAGAAAATTTGGAGGTATTGGAAATAAAGTAAAGTTACGTTTCCATCAATAGTATAAGTATTTTCATCGCATGTTAAGTAAATAAAAATTCAAAGGTAAAGAGGCTTTAACACATAAGCTTAGTTCAATGGGGGAGCTAAGGTTGCCAAACTTATGGAGGGAAGTGTAGTTCAGAAGACAACAGAATCGTCGATTTAATTCCTCACTTAAGTTACAGAAACGGTTTTTCGAGAAACAGTTAAGATCTGCACTTTTAACCCAAACCGTTTATGTAACTTAAGTGAGGAAATAAATCGACCATTCTGTTGTCTTCTGAGCTATTTTCGCAAACATTTACATTTTCTAAAACATATGATACTGATACACGTTTGTGAGAAAAAACGTCGTGGAGATTCTGCCTACAAAGCGTAAAATAAGGAAAAAAGAAAAATCGTACCTTCGGCGTTCCGACATTTTGTTACCGTTTCGGTAACCAGCGTAATCGAGCGGATCACCAGAGTAATTGCTAACATATTAATTTCAAAATCTTCTACCATAAGCCTTTCGACATTTTAAAATCTATTAAGGATATACCAATATACACATTGGCAGACTTGCCAACCTCCCGTTTTTTAGAATCTCCCGTAATTTTTTTGTTTTTCCGTAAGCAACACCAAACTCCCGTACCGTTTTCTCCCGTAAACTCCCGTACCGTATTTCTACCCAAATCTCCAGTAATTTTTTTAAAAATATGGCCGTAAAATCTCCCATATTTTTGCTGAAATATCCCGTAAAATCTCCCGTATTCTTGGTATAACTCCCGTAAAATCTCCCATTTTCTGGTATAACTCCCGTAAAATCTCCCATATTCTTGGTATAACTCCCGTAAAATCTCTGTTTTTTACTCCAAGAAGGATTGGCTCCCATGTTTCACTATCGATACTTTCATAAATAACTTAAAAGTACTTCATTCCCATGATTCAAATTGCTTTTCTGCGATCAGTTCGGTATAAGTTTGCGCACCAAATGTCCACAAACGGGGGCCAGTTCATATTCTGTCATACTTCTGTCGGGAGAATACATTTTTGTTTTTATATGGCGCTAAACAAAATATTCCCGCAATATAAGGCGCATTATGGGTAGGGACTGCTGTGAAATAATGAACGCAAGTGACATCTATCTTAGATTATAAGTTCTAATTGATTTATCAACTGCGCAAGCGTCATAATAATTTCAACCAATTAAATCGCTGGATTTAATGCTCATGCGCGAAAAACCGAACCTAAAAATGGAACCTCAAACAGATTGAGGTAAGAACTCACGTAAGAACTCACGTTTTTTCAAAATCTACCGTAAAAAACCCCGTTTTTTCAGAAACCTACTGTAAGAACTCCCGTTTTTTCCGAAATCTACCATAAAAACTCCCGTTCTTTCAAAATCTACCGTAAAAACTCCCGTTTTTCAAAATCTAAAGAAAAAGCTCCAGTTTTTTCAGAAATTTACCGTAAAAACTCCCGTTTTTTCAAAATCTACCGTAAAAACTCCAATTTTTCAGAAATCTACCGTAAAAACTCCCGTTTTTTTCAGAATCTACCGTAAAAACTCCATTTTTTCAGAAATCTACCGTAAAAACTCCCGTTTTTCTTAAAAAACTACCGTAAAATCTTCCGTTTTTTCAGAACCTACCGCGAAAACTCCCGTTTTTCTGAAATCTTCCGTAAAAAAGTCACGTTTTTTAAAATTTAACGCGGAAAAATACCTTTTTTAAAAAAATCTCCCGTAAAAACTCCCGTTTTTTCAAAATCTCCCGTAAAAACTCCTGTTTTTTCTAAATTTGCCGCAAAAACTCCCGTTTTTTAAATCTCCAGTAAAAACTAGGTTGTTTTTTCAAAAATCTCCCGTAAAAACTCCCGCTTTTTTTCAAAAAACTCCTGCAAAAACTACCGGATTTTGAAGAAAAACTCCCGTAAAAGTACCGCAATTTTTTTTAAATCTCCCGAAAATTTTTCATTTTAGGTTGGCAAGTCTGCATTGGTATACATTTAGAGTTTGCTTTTGCTTGCTAGGTTACATTGCAACTTTTGGTCCTTTCCCTATTTGGTACTTGTGCTCATTTAAAGAACTGATTGCTACTTTCAGATAGTGGTCATATCTTCAGGAGGGCTATAAGAGCCACATGGGCAAATATAACAGAACACAATGGCTGGTCTATAAGAACTGCCTTCATACTTGGAATATCACTAAATGCTGACAGAATGGCAAACATTTCACACGAAAGTCACCAATACAGAGATATAATTCAAGGAAGTTTTAGTGATGGCTACAATAATTTGACTAGCAAAACAATGACAGGTTACCGATGGGCCCAGCAATTTTGTCAACATGCTTCGCTTATCATGCGGGCCACCCATGACACAGTAGTGAATATCCCTCAATTTGTACAAATATCGGGAGAGTTGTTTGATTCAGAGGTAACTAGAATTTACTTAGGTGAAATCTATAGGAATATCACACATTATAAAACAGGAAAATGGACGTTTAAGTGCTCCATTGAATGGCCCAATGAAATATTCTCGCCATATGCGGCAGGTTCAGGCTTTGCTGTCTCCATGGATTTAGCTATTGAGCTGAATGCTATGTTCTGTAGGACTCCATTCATTTTCCCAGATGATAACTATATTGGAGAATTGGTTGATGTTTTAGGTATAAAGCCATACCCTTCGATCAATTTCCAACAGTTTTATATCTTCAATACAATGAAATTTGGCAGAGTAAAAAAGAGACATATAGTAGTTCATTTTTTAAGGTGGGATTCAAAAGAAGTTGAAGAACATCCTGAATCTCTATACAAGCAAATCGAAATGGTAAATCATGCCTTAATGCATAATAACAAATAAACAAGTGCACGGAGTTTGTTGAATCACACGTAAGCAAAGGTGGGGTGATGGGGGTCGGAACCTGAGATTACTTATATAAAAGGAAAAATCACAATCAATATGGTAAAGCCGTAATATGACGTAACGTATCCGTTATAGAACTAAGTTAGCAAAGTCAACCAGCGATTGTATTGGATTTATTAACTTTATATTTATAACACATGCATACCCATAATGGGTTAAAAATGTATACAAAGCAATTTCAAAAGCAAAAATAAAAACAAAAACAAAAAAACACACATGGTTTTCTACCAGAGTGACACAGCCCATCTTTCGAATAAAATGAATCCAGCTTATCGATAAGACGTAACGCATCCTAATGTATTAGCAAAGTCTGCCAGAGTGAACATTAGGAGACACATATCGAATAAAATAAATCAAAAGACAAAATGATAACAAACCAACTTAGACATCTATCGAATGTATTTGAAAAAATAAGTAAACTCAGAATACTTAGCTCAGGTCGGAATACTTCGGCAAGAGTCGGAATACTTCGGCAAGAGTCGGAAGAGCCAAGAACACTCGAGGCCCTGTGATATGAGGGGGGGGGGGGCAGACCCAACCGGTAGTGTTATTCCAATAGCATAAGCCGGTTAAGGGTAAATTCATTTTCAAGCGTTTACAATCGCAAAATGAGGGAACACATTTTACCCCCCTATCACACCAAACTAGTTCTTACCCGTTCTTGCCAGTCCTACGAAAACATCGTAAAACGGGCTCAATTTGGCTGTGGTCGGGAAATATGTCTAAAATAATTAGCTACTTCGTTCATAAACAGTCTTCAATACGTCCATCTCATTCGCAGTGCGTTCAGGTCACACCGCGTCGGTGTGCAATGTCGTATAACGCGTCCCTTAGCCTAGAAGGTCATCATGACCTGATTACAGAACGGTATGGTCGCCATCGAATTTTGAATCGATTTAAAATTCTAAATCACATTCCCTGTCCGGGAAAGTCCATAAAGTTCGTAAACAGACCGTAGAACGTTGTAGCTACGTTTATTCAGTTCGCACACAGTTTAAAACCGATTAGGCAACGTTTTGACAATCACCAGAAAATATTAAGCATGCTCTAAGTTATGGAGGACCTACTCGTTCTAGTAGTTTCATGAAGTTTGTAAACTGATCCCAAACCGTTCTTAGTGGGTTCTTAGTACGTCAAATCCATTCGTGCACAGTTTAAGCCCGTTTTCGAGAACGTAGTGAGAACTAGTTGGGTGTGATAGTAGGGTTAGATTGAGGTATGATTGCAGCTGAGGTATGATTTCTTTTTTCTTATCAGAACACTATGTTCTTATCAGAACACTATGTTTTTATTAATACATATCAAGATAGTAGACTGAGTTTAAAGGCACAGGGGACAAAATACTCGAGCTGTAATTATAATACAACAAACATTCTAACCAAAATATGTTCTCAACTTTTCAGTTACATTCTCAACCTACCCCCTAAGGTCTGTTATATGCTATATATACTTTAGGCCTAAGGTAAGGGTATTATAGTTTTCAATAATGAGACCTTAGGCCTATATGTAATGTCAGTTAAATCACAAAACGGTAAATCGACGACACATTTTTCATTGTCTCTACATTAAGCTGTACTTAACTTATGGATATAACACAAATATAAAGAGTAAACTAAACATTTAATTACTTTATTAGTAGTTTAGTATCTATTCAATAAAAAACATAAGCATTAGATAAGGCGGCTAATACTCAATGAGATCTCCCCACTATATATTGGGTCATTTGTACGACGGTATACCAACTAAGGACATGTATATAGGATATCCTGGAATAATCTTTCATAATGTAAGAGGCGCCCAAAATTTTGAAGAAAAATATTATTTTCGTTTTTTCAATCCATTTTAGACTAATTCAGTCATTTATGCCCACAAATTGGGATGTTCTCACAGTTCTTGAGGATTTTAAGATAATTTTCTTTAATTTTTCTTAACATTTTTGTTTACCGCAAAGTATAATATCATTTTTGGGACACCCGTAATATAAAAGTGCACTATGTATAATGGTGCTTTGAACATAATAAGACAGAAGTCACAAACAACGCGATGTGTCGTGTCATGGGGCGTTTCTTATTGTACTAACAGGACAATCATTCATTGTTCATTCATGTTGCAAATTATTATCTACTTAGAATTGGAGATATCTAGCCTAAGCTTCGGGGTCTTGATTGTTTGCATTGGTGGCGCCATCTTGAGTTGCCCCATAGAGTCCTCCTCGACTGGTGCCCTGTTGTGTATTGCCTTGCGCACTCATCACAGGAGTGTGGTCGTCGTCTCTCAATTCGCTGTGACCCGACCTCTTACACGAGGTGCATCTGCCCTTTGTAGCAAGGACGATAACTATAACGACCAAGGCAACAAACACGACCACGCCAATCGCTTTTCCGGCGATTGCACCACCGCTGAGGGGTTCACTTGATCCGCTTGATTTCTGGTAATCTTTATACGCGTCTGCCTCGGTAACAATCCTCCATTCTTGGCTTTTATTCTTTTCCCAAGCCTTTCCTGCAGGACCGATAATCATCATCGTATCGGTGTAATTAGGATTCACGTATGGTGGATCAATGAACGGGGGACGTTTAATTGGTGTCAAACCTTGTGTAGATAGAGCGTTGACCTTCACACAATACTCTATTTCACATCCGTCATCAATAGACGCCATGTGTTGACTATAGCCGGGTGGACAGCGATGTGGCCAAGATGCAGGACCTGCGTCTGAAAGGTACGTCATCATGCTGCGTGGGGCGTCAACGCTACGTTTACTGACTATATTTCCGGATAGCACGAGTGGGTTACCAGCGGTACAGCTAAATAGTCCAGCGAAAGGAACTGAAAAACGGAATCCGAGCTCATAGTCGTCACTGACACAAATACAGCCACCATTACCTAGTTTTAAAGGGAAAAACTTCACAGGGCATTTTTCGGATTTCGTCAATGGATTTTGGCTAGTTGTGGTGTAAATGCCCCCAAAGAGAAACCCAGAATCCACATTAACGTGTCCCGTAGCAACGCACCAGTAGGTCCGATACTCGGCTTGAGTAGAGTAATGAACATTGGCGCAAACGCGATCGCAACAGGTAGATAACCCTAGAAACCCACAATCATGGCATCTGTCGTTGCACTCGTTCCTCATCTCGCCTTTCGTCTTAACACCAGTATGCAAGAGTACTTCAGAATACTGCGGCGGACAAGAGAAATCTCCCGTCAATGGGTTTTTCTGGACAAGCTCAGGGCAAATGTCACCCGCGGAACGTTGTTGCATTAGAGCACATTTTTGAAATACTCCACCGAATGTAAAGTTCGTCAAGGGTAACTCACACGACCCATCCTCTAAATTTGCTTCGAAGCTGAAATTCGGAGAGTCCATGCTTGTACACCCGTAGCGTGTGTTGATTCGGTAGTAACGATCTATCGATTGTTCAATCAATGCTGCAGCGCGATCAACGCTGGGAATAGGAATTCCTGGGAATCTATCTGGAGTTATAAAATAATGAAGTGGGTCTCCGGCTTTATCGATTGCAACCAACGAATTGACAAGTCCCCTTTCCCAATCATTTAATGTGAAGTTGGACATAAATGGTGGTCCACCGTGTGTTATTACCCTGGAAAATGTTCGGCTGCTGCGATACGATTTGTCCATAGCTTCGGAACTAGCAGAGCCACCACCAACACTAAAACCGACCTTTCCAAAGAAATCAGCACTTGCTGATGCCTTAATGCTACTCCTTTCATTTTGATGGTCATAAACAAATGATCGTTTAATCTGGTCCTCTTGTGCAAGAACAGCCCCGACGTCAACGCTAGTTATGACATGGGTGCCATAGTCGCGCACCAACAGCTGTGTCTGATAGACTGCCTCGTTAGTTCGATTATCCTGCAGATATCCAATGATGTCCAGAACTCGATTTTGAAGAGCCCTTTCTAGCTCAATATCCATTGAAAGTTTTACAGTGTATAAAAGATGGCGCATTTGAACTCGTGTTGTCATTGATTTTTCGTTGTATTGGTGCATTTTCGTTCTTTGGTGTGTCGACGAGAATGACCCACTTATGAAGGAGAGTACATGGGCATCAGCGTTGATACTACTTGACGTCATGCTTGTGTAATTCGACCAATGTTCAATTACTTCCGCGAATGTTTCCAAATTACTTTTTTTCAATGGGATAACGAATGTACCGTCGGGTATAAGGTAATTCTCATCTTCAGTGGTCAAACATTTGCTATAGTTTCTTTTTCCTACAAGTCCCATGTCGAGATTCCGCAAGTTATCCCAGGCGCCGCCAGGGAGAGCTTCGAGACGTTGGGGAATCTTTCCATTCGAGTCTGCGCAATTGCGATAGTCGCCTTCGGGAACTTTTCGTTGTGGCGAAGCATTAAAAGTGAACGATTCCCCATTAGCGTCTTTGCAATGGTCCTCACCACTCTGACAAACGTCTTGACCATTGTATTTTTTTTGATTCCCCGAGGGTGCTGCATTTGAAAGCTGTCCATTGCACCAAACGCAGAGCATTAAGGCAGAAACTACACATGCTAGCGTAGGCTTATATCGATATGTATTGCCCATTTTCCAAATTCCACGAGAGACTTTAAAGTGACCACCTTAGAAGTGTTAGGCAAATTGTCTTATGATGTTTGATGTCTTCAACTAAAGTGAAACTGAATTTACAAATTCACATATCATGTGCTATCTTGAACAAGGAAGTAAATGCACTTTCTTCCGCGTACACTTCTCCCCATAAGTTTGAAATTACACCCATTATCGCGCATCGAACGTAATATAGAAGACGTTGAATTCGAACACGTGACATGTGCTAGGCATGATCGGACTTCATAAAGATTTTAACAGCAAATATATGGAATAAAAATTCTGTTCATGAACTGTTGATGAATAAAAGTGATAAAATTCTGATTTAATTTAATCTGAGTTTAATATGTAATTTATAATGATTGGTCGTTTACAATTGATGAAAACTAAAGTAAAAATTAAATATCAGATCAGGCACAATAATTCGTTTACAACAATTATAATATGGATGTAATGTAAATCTACAGGATGAATCATTGATTTTTTATCTGGAACCGAACAGAGTTTCTAAACTTATGAAGGGTAGTGTAGTAGGCCTATTCAGTATATGGATTGATCGATCTCCAAGCAGAGTACCCAGGATATGGGGATTGAACCTCGTAAATGATACCTGTAGCGGAGAATGAGGAATCCTGAAAACGAAAATGAAACCAAGAATAGGTATCCGAAATCATGACTCAGATGCATACGAGTTTGACACATTGATCCTATTGTATCCAAGGTCTGGGAATGAAGTAATATACCATTCTAAAAATCACTTGTGTTATATTCATGTCATGTTGTGTTTTGGTTATGTGTTATGATAAAGCACGACATGCTAATTACTGTAAAACGGGTAATTTTGACACCGGGAAATGCATTAGAAATTTTATCATTTATGGCAGAAGAATGAATAACGGACATGACAGAGGAATTATCAAAATGTAAGACTTCTAACGCACATGGTGTTGGTCCAAACTACTGTAATCTCATCTGACTAATCACAAAATCACGGTAGAATTTAAAATCGTTGATTTTTCGGTCCAAACTAATCCCAAATTACAAACCGAAAGTCGAGCACTGAACGAAAAGCTCCTTAAATACTAGTATTCATGTCGTTTCTCGGGAATTTGCAAATTTTAGCGCCCGGTTTATTTCAACCCCGGTTTATTTTAGCGAAACTATAGCGATCGCTAACAATCGCTAACAATTACCCCTCGCTAACAATACCCGTTTTACAGTATGTAAAGATGTATAAGAATTCCATATGCCCGAGTTTAGAAAGGATTTGTCTATGTAGAATTTTAAAAGTTTGTACAGCTGAATGTTTATTCAACAAAATACATGCAGTGGCTTCGTCTACAGTTAAAATGTTGTTGTGAGTCAATCAAAGTATCAATCTTAAAACCACCTTTACAATATCATACGTGGATAAAAATCGTTTTAGGTTGCTATTTTGGATTGTTTTTGGTTTCACTAACAAGTTATGCGTGGTCTCTTGTACGTTGATGTTTCTCTATCATGCTACCAAGCACGTCTCAGATTATAAATTAACAATGCTCAATCTCTTTAAATTAAAAAAAGCCAGAGCCCCAACGCAAATAAAACTATCTGTAATATAGAAGTTTCGTATGCTTTTCCTATGATAGGCGTAGCCGGGGGGGATGCGATGGATGCGAATCTTACGTAAACTTTGTTTTGCCTTGCTTATGTCACATTCGCACCCCCCGGATTGAAAACCGAAATTCCTTTTGGCGTTCGCACCCCCCTGACTGAAAGCTGGCTACGCCCCTGTTTTCCTATATAATGCCGGTGTGAAAGAAATGATGGTCCCCCAGGGATTATGGTCCCCTTTCTTAACGGCCCTTACTGGCCCTGATTGCGTATAAGATAATGAGGGAAAGTGTTGTATTTAGGTCACCATATAAATCGATGGAGAGTAGGACCATAATTTGATAGGACCTCCTACCCTTTTACACCGGTATACAATGCTTCTCTCTGGTCAATTGGTGTGTATTGTTATGGCCTTTGTTTTTTAATTTATCTAATGGGAATATGACAATGTCTGTCCTTGCATTTGTTTGATTGACTCACAAAAATATTTTGACTAAACACTGAAACATCACAAAGCAATTATGATATACAGGGATATGTGTAGCATTGTCAGACTGTCATATCGTTTAACGTTTCAGAATCAAGGGTTGTTCCTAAAAATGCAATGTATCTAAGTATGCAGTTATAGGGTAATTTATAACCTTATTTGCAAGCATTTTGGACCAAGTCAAGCGATCTATTCACTTTGTCCGCTGCCCATTTTAAGTGATAAGTGTATGACTGTCACACACATTTGGACTGAACTCTGCCATGATGACAACTGTTAAAAAAGTGCGATACGGAAACTTTTGTCCATTAAATTACCCTTATCTTTTGTAACGTTTCATAAGGAACAAAACAATATATAACATAATAATAACTTAAGTTCATTTACTTCAGAGTAAAATGTTTTATTTTCGACGTTTCGCTAATCATCCAACTAGCTTTATCAAGATTACATTCAAAATGGAAGTACACAGTTATATTAATTTAATCCATTACTTGGATGATTAAAGTTATTATTAATATATTACCAGAGTGATGAATTTACACAGAAATATATAACATGATATGATGGCAATACTACATGTACGAGTTTAGGGGGGGGGGGGTGCATATATATGAAACACTCTATATGAATACAAGGTGATCACGATGTGAGATGAAAAGTGCTCTAACTACAGTAACATTTATGAATCTGGCACATTTTTCTCACAAAATGTTGATCTAATAATCATGCAATTAATGTAAATTGAATACGGTCGTTGGGTGTACCTATTTCCCCTCTCCATCTATATCGTGACCCGAGACCAGGGAATTCAGTAATAAGCCATATTTTCAGTTAAAAGTCAAAGTTAGAGTTAAATTAACGTTTGTATAGGAAAGTTCAGTACTAGAGTATAGTAAGTAGAGCTTATTTGCTCTCAAACTTTTATTTCTTGTCATTTCTTATGGAAATTTCAGGGAAGAAATATTTACATTTTTTAACTAGGCTGAACAAATTATTGAGATATAATGAATAATGGCAAAATAGTGGTTGTAGGTTATTCACTGGGAGGGATTGAATATGGGTTTTATTCCGAGGAACAATATGATATTGACCGAAGGGTAATACCATATTGACCGAGGGAGCGCATCGACCAAGTGTCAATATCATATAGCCCAAGGTCAATGTCATATTTTCAGAGGAATAAAACCCATATTCAATCCCGACCAGAAATAACCTATTTATTCCATAATACAGACCTTTAAAATGCTACATTTGGATAATGCAAATAACCGGGAAACCGAAAATAGGTTAATATGCTCCAACACGATATTTTCCCGGGGACAATACGATTTTTTTCATGTAATATGATTCAATACGATTTTTACTCCTTCATATTTCCCTGGGAAAACAGTAGTATTATAGAATAAATATGAAATATTCACCAGAGATTTATAGAATATGTTTAATTATTGGATATTGAACGTGTGACATCTATCTCAGTATAAACGATACATCATATTATATATTTATAAAGTGTACAAACTATACAATTCTTTGAAAGTGGATATTCACATCTATAGAACGTACTTGTAAAGCAGTGGTTGAATATTATAATGATGGCTAGATTTCTTGATTTTGCTAACCCTTCTATCACACAAAACGAGTTCTCACTACGCTCTCGAAAACGGGCATGAACTGTGTATGAGCGGATTGGACGATCTTGGAACCGTTTGGGGTCCATTTACAAACTTCATGAACGTACCCGAACGAGGACGAGTGACGAGTGAACGAGTGACAACGTACTTAAGACGTACTTCAATCCTACTAAGGACGTATATTGAGAACGAGGTACACGAACTGATTGCAAACGGGTTTAAACTGATTAAATTAAATACTGCTTATGAACGACTTCGCAAAAATATAGCTATCATACCAACCTAGTTGCCACCGCTTTCTTCAAAACGTTGCCAAATTGGTTTTAAACTGTGTGCGAATGGAACGAACGTAGCTGCAACGTTCTAGGGTCTATTTACGAACTTCATGGACGGGAAGGTGATTTAGAATTTTGAATCATTTCAACATACGATGCCGACAACCGTTCTGTGATTAGATCGTGTGACAACGTACTTCCAACGAGATGGCCTACTAGACTTCGAACGTAACTGCTGTACCTAGATCCTACTTAGGCTAGGGACGTGTTAACGACGTTGTGCAATCAGGTATCAATTGCACTTACGTATGTACACCGACATACATGTAGTGCGACCTGGACGAACTGCGAATGAGATGGACGCATTGAGGACTGTGTTTATGAACGAAGTAGCTAATAATTTTAGATATATTTTCCGACCACGACCAGATTCAGCCCGTTTCACATTTTTGTAGGACTGGAAAGAATTGTTGAGAACTAGTTTGGTGTGAAAGGAGGATTAAAAGGGTGAAACCTCCGAAAAGTTGAACCTATCTCCACGTATTCTCAATTTCACACAGTACATAAAATATAAAAATAGATAAATATTTTAATTGCAAATGATAAAGCTGTATATACACTTTTGAAGCTTGAAGCTTAAAATAAAAATAATTAAGCTATGAACATATTATCAAAATCACAGAAGGTAAAGCAACAAGAAACTCTGAGAATCAAAATGCACAATCATATATACACAAAGTGCACACCAATTTTTGCTATGCAGATATGAATGTATCATTAGTGTATAGTCTCCTTCGGATTTTCGCCCATACTCCAACTATACCCAATTTCAGGAGGTGTTTTACTACAATCAAACTTCATTTTCTAAAATTTTGGTGAAAAAATCTCTGATAAAATATTTCTGTAAAATGTTGGCGAGGCATGTACCTCATGCCTGGCTACGATCACGGTATAGACCATAGGTTCTGGGCCGATATAAAGATGTCAGCACCAGCAGAAGCCAGTATTATCTTTATTTAAAAATTATTCCTATCGGGCTTTGCCTATGGTATAGACTTTAACAATAGCCACTAGCCAGTCTTGGAAACATAGACATACCTCTTCACTCACTTATCGTAGATTGAGGTTTGCATATGTACTTTTTGAGACGTTTTTAGACATGTCTTTTATGCTCATGATTCCGTCACTATGTCTTGAGTCCAGAGTCTTTGCTTGTTTATCATACTGTACTATGTATAGCTTCTCTACGTAAAGTAACAACATGACTTAAAGTCTCACCATCCCAAGGAAACAAAGGGTTGTCAATAGTACCCATTACTCGCACTTGTTCTTGGTAGAAAAAACGATTCCTTTAAATTGGATCGCGGTTTGGTATTCTGTCAATCCCACCAAAGCTTGTCAATGGGAGCACGATCCAAAAACACACGGGTCATTTGGAGAAGTATAACATTCCACCACGGATTACAACGTGGGTCGTATGGGGGGGGGGGGGGGTCGTGTTATGCATGCCCTCAGTCTTATCTGACCATCCTTCTGGAAATGTTTGAATCCATCCCTCGTTTGTGCATTCCAAAGGGAAACATAGTACCGCTCTTCCTGGGGTGTAGTCTTTATAGCATCAATGGATTGGATTCTTCCCCGTATTGAAGCCATACGTGAGTGTGAAGATACGACATCACTGTGCTTTAATTTCCGCTTTGCAAATAGACCATCAGAAACCGTTCCATTTCCGCTGATATCGTCCCAGATTTTAGATTCGGATATTTTGACACCAGCTTCGCCTCCCCAGTCCCAGTATGGAATGAACTGGTTCGGGTTATTCATTACATTTCTCATTTTTATTTCTAAAGTGAGTAGATATTGACGATGCCATGGAAGAAAGCCTGGTCCACGATGAGCTTTATTTTTTTCTCGGTTATTCATGCCTTCCACGTGATAACTAACCAACTCATCATATTTGCCATTTTCCTTAACTTTATTAATCGCTTCATAGAGGTGTTTCTTTTCGTAGTCTGTAAGGTCAAAGAAACTTCGACGTTCAACTACTTATCACTGCCATCTTGTTGGGTTCGAGGTGCTGGTTTTGGTTCCTCATGTTCACCTTTCTTGACTTGGGAATATTCTGTAAATAGCATGATAAGCTTTTCAAAGAGCACTTGTTAAATGGTGCAACATCATTCTGTTCTCATTGCAGCGGATTATTCAATAGATATTAGTAGTCTTGTTTCAAGATTGTGTACCCCCTGTACGTCACTTTCAATATCGTTGTATTGGAAAAGTGAATAAGTACACAGGGGGATACACCGTCTTGGGGCAAGATTATTCAACAAACCAATTCGCGATAGTTCAGAGTGACAACAATATTCCATCTCTTTTGGGTACTGAGAACTTTACATCCGGGTACTCCCGGTTCGGTCAAACACACAAAGATAGAAAATGTTTGAGTAAAATGAAAATTACTTTGAATTTTGAGAGCGCTGAATCCAAATTTTGCCTTTACCTATTTACCTTCTTCATGTGTTGGGCGGCGCTTCTTCCACACGAGGAAATAAAATAGCAACACAGCGACGATTAGCACTCCTAGTAAAACCCCAATCACTATTCCTGCAATAGGCCCTGGTCCTACTACAACATGAGATGTAAACATGTATTAGGACAATAGTATTAGATAAAAAATACATTAAAATAAGTACAATATATTCACTTTGGATTATTTAAAGCGGCAGTTAGCTGTAATTCTGATTTTGCATCATACAAAAAATCACTGAGATAATTTATAAAGAATATGTACAAGTTGCAACAATAGATTTTGATATAAACCTTATTATTAATACACAGTACGAGTATGTACGCAAACTATACTTATTTCAAATTCTCTTGTAATACCAAACCAGTAATTTAATTTAAAATACTTACAAGAAGGATCAGCAGTGACTGAAATGACAAATGACATTGTAAATTAAATTGGTCATGTATAATCAAGGTAAGAAAATTAAACTGAGAACACAACTTGACTAGCTTTATTAGTGAATAAGGTCATCACCATATGAATAGTACTTATTGTATCTAAGATGATAAAAAGAATAATCCAAGATTAATTTCATCTAAAGAGTAATATCAACGACATTATACACACGTCTATTATTTTAACTATATTCATTATTCAGCACAGTTTTGATCTAGTTCAGAAATACAGGTTAGATGGCAAGTCAGAATAATTGATAACCGATAGATCAAAGATGGCGCAATTGCATTTTGGACATTCCGATATCTTTCTGTTTTACCTGAAACATCTCAGGGCTAAGAAGAAATGAGATGTCATAGTTTATCATGATGCATTTTGGAAGAAAGGGCAGATGAACATTGAGGTCGTATTAGGAGATACTTACACTGAATATTCAACTTGGTTGAACAATGCTGTTGGATATTCAGGACAGAGAATGAACATTTCAGCTCTTTCTGGTCGTCATCTCCATCAGCTTCTTTTATAAAAGTTGAATTGAACACTCCGGGAGTTGTTTCATTAGCTATCGATGTCTGCCGTATACCGTTTAGTGTCCATATTATGGTTGGTTTCTGGCTTTCGTCACGGTTCCCTGCGTATGCGACTGACCATGCGAATGTGATGACGTCACTTTCATTATATGTTGATATATTTGGCATTGAGCATGGCTCAGGTTCTGGAAAGGAGGATGACTGCATTTAACGACCAATATAACTACTAGCTTTAAAATTACATTGCAAATGCATTATTCAAAGATTACATCTCTGTACCAATGAAGTGGATTACTTTGGTTTTGCTATCAACATCTATTTTCAATACTACACTGCTTACTATGACTATTGTATGAGTCAGGAATATTAATCGATTTATAAATTACATGAATCACAATGAATTGTTTTATACAGGGGCGGATCTGGGAACCAACTAGGGGGGGGGGGGGGGGGAATTGCAGGTATGATAAAAACAATTCAAACAAAAACTTTTCGGTGTGCCCAAACTTTTAAAATTTGAGGCCCATTTTCTTCAAAATTTGGCCTTAAATTAAAAAAATAAGTCATTAAAAGGCCCAGTTATGACCAAAAAGGACCACTTTTTGGGGCCTTTAGGCTTGTTTTGGCCCAATTTTTTTCTGGGCCCACCAAGGTCCGCCAGTGTTATACTATACATGTACTTACCTAAAACTACAAGTTGTGGTTCCAAACCTCCAATAGGTGTACCTTTAAGTACATTATTACATACATATTTGCCTGCATCATCTAGATCTGTATTTTGAATTCCTAGATTATATGATTTTTCTGTAGACACTGAGAATTTGTTTGGCATATCATTAGCCGTGACTCTCTCATTGACAGTTAAAGGTTTTCCTGCTCCAGTCCTTGCAGAACTACTAATCCATTGTACAACATGATTACTATCGGATGCGGTTTTGTTTATGTGACATGTGAGTTCAGCATTATGCCCCAATAGCACAGCCCTGTCCTTTGGGCCTTCAATCACCACTACGTTCTGGCCAGATGCTGAAAACACAGAGAGTATCCACACTGCTGTAAATGCTAATGCAGAGTCCATCATCGTCGGTTATGTACAACGCCCAGTCACTGGCGATGTTGCCATACGTTCAAAGAAGAAAAGTATAGGCCTAGGTAACCTATACATTAGTCCATGATCTTTGTACGAATTCAGAGAATTTTTCTGATTGCCATTTTGCCACATATAAATGCTGTATAGCGTCTATCAGGGTCATGATGGTCTGATAAATGCAAATCAATACAGCACTTGCGTTTAACAACGATGAGTATACTGTTACTAAGAATAAACTGTATTTAAGCAAACAGATGTACTTAATGTTTTGGAATTGGCAGAAAAAACTGAACAATACTTCACATCAGTACTATAAAGAACAGGGAAGAAACATTTGAATGCCATTTTGTGCGTTATCAAGATAAATGCATAAATTATATAGTTCACACTCCCTGGATTGATATCGATATTCCCGGAAAATGCTAGTGATTAATACAAAGGCACTAATACTAATAATTTCTGTATGTAAAGCAGAGCATTGTGGGCCTTTTAATATACTAATACCGGTGTGAAAGAAATTATGGTCTCCCAGGGATTATGGTCCCCTTTCTTAACGGCCCTTACTGGCCCCGATTGCGTATAAGATAATGAGAGAAAGAGTTGTATTGAGGTCACCATATAAATCAATGGAGAGTAGGACCATAATTTGATGGGACCTCCTACCCTTTTACACCTGTACTATTTTTTCACAACGTTAACCAGAAATACTTGTTCAACCAGGCCTACAAAACAAAAAGTTACAGTGACTCAGAAATATGCCATAACTTTATTATTATTAGAACGGTGTACTACAACCGACTCTAGAATGATGGGGATGAAGACTAATTGATTCCAATGTGATCAAATAATGTATGATACTTACTAAAAGAAGAAAACAGCGTCAAAGTGAAGCTAGCGCTAAAAAATGTAAGACTCAGAACTGGGTTAAAATTGTACGGCATATTGTTGTCTATCGTAACTGAAATAAGAATATATTTGATATAGCAGAAAAACGTTACAAGCATAGAAAACGTGCATTTGTTGAGTTCTACCGTTTGACGAAAGAGGTATGCGGAAGAAATAATTATGATATCAGCTATTGGCTTACCTGTATCCATGGTCTTTCAATTTGAGAAATCCCATGCTGTATCTCATCTGTTTTTAAACATAAACATGTTTGTTTATTTATCTAAAAGGGTAAGTAACTTGTAGCTTATCACAAAGTTCACCTAATAAAATACTAGATAGTATATGTGTTTGCATTTATACAAATATTTCTACATAACACTATATGTACTTTATGTTTACAACATCACAATAAATTATTATAAGTTTGGATAGCGTGGTCCTTACCTGATCAACCTTACAATGCTGTAGAAATGTTTAATATTCTTTTGGTGCACTGTAAATGTAAGAATATTCACAAGTTCTGAGAAGTTATGACTCACACGAGAGCATACACTTTCGGTTTTCATACTTGAGCAAAAGTTGATTAAAGAGGGAATTATGAACAGGGGTCAATTTTGACATTTTTCTTTTCTTAAATATTCTATTGCTATATTTCTCCTAAAACAAATTTTGAGAACTTTTGTTATTTCTTTCTTCAAATTATTTATACAGAAAATCAATATGATTTACAATCTTGACCTTGAAATGGAAGTTGACTAAAAACTGATATTGATATTTAAACTTCACTGCACTTTTAGACTTGAATCATCCGTCTTAAGCTAAAGGACTGAGCACGGGAAGTATCACAACAGATTTTAAACATTCATATGTTGGATTTGGGCTTTTTCTGAGGATTTAAACAAAAGTACTGGTAGAGATGATAACATAACTTTGAGACAGGGAAGATGCAAACAACCCACCAACATGTTTTGTCTGAAATGTTCTCCTGATTTTCAACCATTTCCACATCTGTTTTTCAGTTTTTGTTGCATCAATATGTTGCTTTTTGACACACAGTTTACCTCCTCAAAGGAATAAGTAATTCAGTAATTCCTTCAGGGGTTTTAAAGATATCCATAATGGGTGACTTAAATTAAACTGAAAACAATGGATTGCATGGGTTTTCCCTATGGGAAAATAACATGGGAAATATTGACTTCCTCTTTATTTCAAAGGAATGCATTATTCCTTTTAAGGGGTTAACTGTGTCTCAAACTGCAACAAAATGATGCATCAAATATTGAAAAACAGGTGTGGAAAAGATTGAAAATAAGAACAACATTTCAGAAAAACATGTTGCTGGGGTATTTGCACCTTCCCTGTCTCAAAGTCCAAACTTCTTTCATCATCTCTATGAGACGATGATTGCTTCAATTATCCTGGCGTTATTGCATTGGCCTAACATATGCGCTGCACCTGTTTTAAAAATCCTCAGAAAATAGCCAAAATCCAACATATGACTGTCTGAAATCTTTTGTGAGACTTTCCGTCCTCCTTTGATGATCGGATTTGTCGTTGGGGTGTTGGTGTGTATACCTTTTTTTTAGATCAGATAGTATTCAAATCATGGATGACCACCGCTGCAGGACTTTGTCGATGCAACTGTCATTTTTTTCGTAGAAGTTCATTTGGTACATTCTTGCAGAGACATATAAAACATATGTCTCTGATTCTTGTTGATTTCTCTGCAGATCCTAAAACTTTTTCCAGGTATCCCAAATTCATAAGTCATTCGATCAAAATCATGAGTTTAAATCATACCTTGAGACTTTTTGCAACTTAAAAGACATTGACATTTTCTCTTTTTGTATGAAAATATTGAATGTAATGTCTCTCTCATATTTATAGCACAATGCTAATGATACCCTAAAGTTCCTCAATAAAAAATTTCAAATAATTTGTCTTATCTATTGCTGAGAAAATATTTGTCAAAAAGTGGTTCACTTTTTTGGGGCACCCGATTACTATAAAATTATCCAGTAATCTCCATTGTGTTTAAATTAAACATGTAATCATTGCTGGCATAAATAAAAATAACCATTATTAACTACAAAACATACATTTTACTTTTAGATATCATGTATTACACAGAAAAAGCAGGAATTGATTATACACCCAGTAAAAGCATGATCTATAAAAAATGATTCTAAACAAATCATTAATAAAATATATCTAAAAATAACAGAGGCAATAAAAAGGATCAATTTTTACATAAATTATTCATTGTATTTTTTGTCAATATTCAAAATTCTCAAACAAGGTTTTAAATATCAAATAAAATGCAATACTGTACTAAAATGATCCTTTTTATAAGTATTTGTGTGCAACAAATCAGAATCATGATTCATGAGTACATATACTACTTAACTCTATTATATTGATTCTTAGTTTGATCTGTTGAATACAGTTAAAGGTACTTCTGTATGGTTATGCAAACTTGGTATATCTTTTTCTGAATATTGCCATTGGAAAATACTTAATTTGGTGCTTTTTGTAAAGATACAACACACAGAGTTAACAAATGAAACAATACAATAATTGTTACCATAGTAATAACTGTCAGTAAGGCGCAGACATTGTATTTTAAAATGGTATATAATACATACAGGATCTGAATAACATGAAATATTCTTACAAGTTACCATGGTTATTTCAATTTATGTGATCATCTATATGTGGCACATTTCCCGTCCTTACATCACAGGAGATGACAATTAAATTTGAGTTACTTTTATCAGATTATGTATCAGATATTTTGATTTTTTATATCTTTTATGTTTATATTTTTATACATTTATTCATTAATTCAAAGATGATATAGGCACAATGTTGACAATTGTAAATAAGCGAAATATGTTTATTATCTAACCTTATCTATCTTGAGGAAAGAAAAGATTGAACTAAACAAGCAAGAATCTTTGCTTAACCCTATCTTTCTTACAATGTTACACAATTCTTCAAAAATGTATAATACCTTAAATTTTAATAATTATCTTAATTACAATACAGTCACAATATGAGATTTATACATTTCATTTTCAAAAATATTAAATCTATAGGTTGAACAGAAATGCATTATGGATTTAAAATTACAGGCTGACAAAGTAATTTTAAAACTTTAAAATATTTCAGTTGGGGAATTCTGTCATGTTGAGTTTTGCAGATAATTTCAAAAATAACAAATTCACCATCTTTAAATTAAAAAAAAAAGTTATTTCCTACAGTTATTGGAAAGTTCCCTGATTTATGATGTCTGGTATCACATAAATTTTATCACAGAACAATATACATACATAACTTCTCTGGGACGGCAAGAAACATAAACTCATTAGTTGCACTCTTTTAGTCATTATATCATTGCAATATGATGTGCCTTTAATTAAACTCATATGTATATCATACAGTATATACTCCGGATATGTTTAATTTTTCTCTATCAAACTACTGTACGCCCGGTATTATTCGCGAGCTTTAATTTCGCGAATTTTGCGAAAACACAGTTTCGCGGCTATTAAATTTCGCGATTTTCACAAGCTTGAATTGCCATTCAGTAATGCGTGCCGGGCTATGTTTGCCCTTTCTGCATCGTTATACACCTTATATGTCCCGCGTTTGGAATTGGACTTCATGTTATCTTTTGCAATTTGCACTTCATTTGCAATGATGTCATCAATATCATTATTGGGCCTACTGGTGGTACTGGGCTGAATCAGCCAACGTAAAATGGACATTACTGAAGTCCTGAAGATCGTGGATATCCAATTATCGCCCAATAACACTAGACGAAACGTTTACACAAAACGAAATGCATCAGAGCCCCGGGTAATAACAAATTCCCGGGGATTTAATTGGCAATTTCGCGACGATAATTTTTCGCGATTTTAACACCATCGCGAAAAGCGCGAAAGTTAATCACACGCGAATAATACCGGGCGTACAGTATAATAAAGAATTTCTTGCATTTCTAGTAAATCACAGCTAGCTTTATATAAAGAAATCTTGATTAAGGCATTTTACTACATAATAGCATATATCTTGGATACATAATTAAATAACATATACATATATGCATAAACGTTTGAAGCTTGAAGCTTATAACTGTATAATATCTACACAAAGCTGTACATACATTCATGGTGAGCAATTTATACACAATCTTAATTTCATCTTAAAATTGTTCATTTCTAAAGCTTAAAAAATTATGTCTGAACTCTGATTGTTATTTACAAGGATATACAGGGTGTCTCAAAAAAATGTACCCAAAAGTATATCAAGAGCACAGATAAACCAATCAATATTTTCAGACATTTTTTGCATGGTCATGTAGCCAAAACATGAAAGTTTTCTCCCCAATACACCATTTTTATTTCAGTCTTGTCTTTTTGATTATTTAACCCTTTACCTTTTACACCACAAAATCGATGTAACCTCATATTTCGATGACAGCCTGTCTCCTTACTGCTACATTGTTCATCACATTTGATAATAATTCCGATGAAATGTTTTGGATTTCTCTTTGGATGTTGCCCTTAAGTTGTTCTAGGTCTTTTTGCTTGGAATGAGCATAAAAACACTCCTTCAAATAGCCACAGAGAAAGAAGTTTGAGGATGACGATGGCCGAACAAACACAGATAATCAGGTCAATTATCGGCAAATGATTCAGGAGTTACCTTCCAGAGTTAGGCAGGCAAGGCTGGAGACCAAATGATATCCAAATGAAAACACAGTGCTCTCAAATTGATACACAAAGCAAAAGCTACACTAGAATCCCAACCAATGCAGTTTCTTGAACCTCTGACCTCTCTGTATAAGGGGGCCATAAGACATTGTGGGGGACTCCCTATTCACCATATTTGACGGGCCATACTTTTTTCTCTGAGGCTATTTGAAAGACTATTTTTATGCTAAACCCAAGCTAAGAGACCTAGAACAACTTAAGACCAGCATCCGAACAGAAATCAAAACATTCCACCAGAAATATCAAATGTGATGAACAATGTAGTAGTACGGATGCAAACTGTCATCGAAATATGACTTTACATTGAATATGTGGTGTAAAAGGTAATGGGTTAAAGTATCAAAAAGGCAAAACTGAATTAAAAACTGTGTATAGGGGAAAAAACTTTCATCTTTTATCTACAAGACCATGCAAAAAATGTCTGAAAATATTGATTGGTTTGTCTATGGTGTTGATATACTTTTGGGTACATTTTTTTGAGACACCCTATATGTGTTCAAGTTGTGAACAAGTTTGTGTAACAACACTTTGCATATGCCAACGAGGCACAACATGTAACATGACAAAACTGGTTGCGATTTCAAATTGTACTTTTTGTTGCAGATCCTGAACACTGAAATATACATCAATTTTTTAAAGTATTAAAATTTCAATCTGAATATTATTCAAAATAAGATATTAAATAAAATATTCTAAAATAAGAATTATTTTGTGTTTCAACTAAAATGTAATTATTCACCCTTTGGATACAACCTCATAATAAAAATAACATATTGTTTCCATAGCAACTGCACATTCCTTAAATTCCATATTTCTTTTCAAGTAAATATAATGCATCATTCATAATTAACCATATAATGTACTTTAATTTAATGTAAATGATCAACGATTGGCACTTATTTATTATGGGATTCTGCACAATTAACTCCATATAATCCTTCTGTATCTATTAACTGATGCATTTAGACTGAATGTGCAAAAATAAGCTCACATGTATTATTCAAGTTAACATCATCATGTTTACATACATGCACTATAGTTCACTTGTTTGTTTATTTGTTTGTCTTTTCTTTTTGAACGATGTCTTTTCAATGTCACCAATAGGTGTCAGGGTTCTTTGACCTTGAATGGGTTCCAGGGCATTTGGGCGTTTTCCAGGTTGCGGGAAAGGATCCTTATCATTCCTGAAAAGCATATAAAAATTTATTAACTTGTAAGATGTTGTGATCTACAACTTCACCAAAACAAGAAATCTTCTCCATTGTAAGATGAATTACAGTGGGTGATCTACAGATTTGAGGCAAGACTATAAACCAAAATGTCACTAATAAATGTACAATGTAAACAATGGTGTACAAATCAACTAGTCCAAATACATTTTCAAATGTGCATGTACTAAATTAAGGTTTAAATAATGTGGAAATATTTTCATCAATAATACTTACAACTAATAAGGGTAATTGCCTATAGGGATTTTTGTGACATTTGAAGCATTTTCATACATGACGCTACAAAACACAACTGACATATAGAATTTCATCTAAAAAGGGTGAAGAAATAGTTTGTGTGAATGCTACAGACTACTATTTTTGTATCAGTTCTAGAGGCAAGCAATGCATTTGATCAAAGGTGAGTTGCAAAATGAAACAATTTCAAGTTCTTGTAATATATATCATTATAGGTGACATGCCAGGCTTATTGCAAAGTTCAACAGTTCACCAGAATAAATCAAAACCAAAAGAATTCCAACATAATGCCCCAAAAGAGATTGAACAACTAAAGAGCAGGCAAAGGCTTTTACTGTCAGATATATGCTTTCACAGCAGCTGAAAGACTTGTAAAACAAATTGTCAGAGATCAAAGGAAGAATCAGATCTAGCAAGTGATCTTTACAAAAATTGCCAGAACTTTTGAATTTGTTTTGACTCAGTTATCATTCCTCGTTCCAAATTTCTTTATCTTATTTTTTGAAAATTTGGATATTCCCACACTTCATCCAGGAGAATTGAAATATTTTTTCCCTCTTTGTACCTGCAATATTTTTCCCATTTGACAATATAACAGATTTTTTTAGGATGGTAAAACTATATTAGTAGGTAAATTGTACATTTCCCTTGTAATTCTTCTTTGATTCCTCCTTAAAGATAAAGAAACCTAGTAAAAAGTGTATAAATTGTATAAAGTGTATAAATTGTATAAAGTCAAAAGTGTGTGCAATGTAACAATGTTTCAAAGAAACTAAGCAATCACTATGCATTATGCTTATATTAATGTATGCATGCTGACAGTTCATATAATAAACAACAGTTGGCATTCTAGGGTCATGCCCCCGAATCTTACCATCTAAAACACACTAATGAAACTGCACACGGTTCCACTTACAATTGACTGTGTGTAGGGTTAGCATACGCATCAGGAGGAGGGGGCGGGGGCAGATCTGAAAGATCAGTACCTCCCTTAGGGGACGGGGGGCTGAATCTGACACGAGGTGGATTATAATCAGGGGGTTGGTTATAGTTTTGGGATCTCAACTCGTAATTTTCATGATTTTGTGTTTGGGCGGGTTCCCTATAGGTGGAGCTAGGTTGGTAACCATGGGGACCATCCTGTTGTCTGTGAAAGCAAAAAGCACAATAAGCCCAGTTATTTATGAAAAGCAAAATAACAATGAAATCTCAAGTTTGAATAATGAGTGAATCAATTGATAAGAAGCCACTAGCACCAAAGCAATTGATACAAATACAATTATTACAAAATTATAATCACGTCTTGAATATTTATTTAAAGACTGCTGAAATCAAATGTGATGGTGTCTCAAATAGGACCAATGTTTTCACTCTTAGAACTTAACTATCTATACTAATTTAAATAATGTTTAAAGTGATATAATTCTGAAATAAACAATAGTGCAGGGTATATTACTCAGAACTAACAGTAGGTAATAAAAAATTGAATCCAATGCATGTGTCAAATGTAAGCATTGAAAAGACTGAAATATTCTTTATCTGACGACATAGAAAACAATGTCGGATATGTGAACACTTTATATATACAAAACAAAGCAACACGGTAAAGTTGAAAACATACTGTTAAGATTGTAAGATGATGTTGATTTTCAGTTGTGCTAAGGCTAAGCTTTACAATGACAAGTTCCCACGTGACACGTTTTTATGTCTATGATTGGCATAAATTCTGTCCTGCGATCAGTTGCCAAGCACCTCCCTCTATATACTCTTCCTCTTTGTGAATTTTGGGAAAGGGACATACATTCACATATCATAATTTATTATCATGCAAGCAAAACTGACTACTGTACAGTTTTTCAGATTGAGAAAACGTACCGTGTATTCCCATGTGGTTGATATTCTTGGCCAGCTTGTCCAACATGCCCATGATAGTTACCACCTTGCCCATGGTTATCACCACGATAGTCACCACCTTGATGACGGTAATCACCACCTTGCCCCTGATAGTAACCACCTTGTCCAGGATAGTCACCAACCTGGCCCTTTTTCACTGAAACGACAACAGCGAACATATGTACTTGTACAACGGTATTTAATATAGCATGCGTCAGGTTGGTAAACAAATGCATGGATAACAATTGAATTTTAAGTCTAGTAACCTACTATTCATTAAACTAAAGTTCCCATATTCGCTAAAACACCAAATTGGCTAACAGAGTCTGTTTCAGCCAGTATTATTCTCAGTAATTCCAGTTCTTTTACCAGGGTGCTGAATCATATTATGCAAACACTAATTTGGTAAAATAAAGTTGTTAAATATTTCATCTATTTGAAAGAGCAGAAATACACTTTCTACAGGGTAGTAAATAACTTTTGAATTTTCAACACAGTGAATCAAACAGATAGGGGAAATCACAAGCTCTACTTACTTGCAACTATACTTACATTTCAGGGTTATCTTAGGACTAGTTTTCAAATCCCATTTTGCTTCATCTGCACTGATCTTAGTGATAGCAACACAGTGTATAGCTGCCCCATCATGGTCTTCATTTGGTACCATCTCAAGCTTACTATGTGTGTCACTTGTCTCAGGGTCTCTCTTATTAGTTGTCACACTAGTGATCAAAGCATCAGAATTTCCATAATCCTTCTCAGTCATATCCACTGGATCTTTTCCATTGTAGCTTATGCACCATTGAATAGATGCTGGGGGTTTTGCTCCATAGCATGTTGCTGCTAGCCTGATCAGCATACCAGGACTGATTTCAATTGTTTTATCTTCCTTTACACCGTCAATCTCAAATTCATATGGGACATTACCTGTATGATGAAAAGTAAATATTCATTCTTTGATTTAGTAATACTAAATTATTATCTTATTTAGTTCATATGCTCATGTATGCCTTTGTTAAATATAATTCTTTTCTTCTCTATTTTTGGGATATAAATGTGATGAGAATTTCAGGGGGCATAATAATATTTTATACTCACTATAGGGTCATCTAATATCTGTGATCATTAAATATTTGAGTTATATTGAGAAAGGTTGTAGTGATTTGATTCCAGGAATTGTCGCATAGTTATCAACTTTTAAAATCAGCAAGCTAATCCACCAAGTGGCATTCAAGCCAGTATTTTCAAAGATCCAAACTTGGATCAATGATAATGAAAACTTTAAAGAACAGCTTTTAGTTCAGTTCAAAGTTTTCTTAGCCAATTACCCCCAAAATCTATCCACATATTTTGACATAAGAATTGTGGTCTGAAGTGCATGCCATTTTGCTTATAAAAACATAAACATTTTGTAATGTGTTATTACTATTCATCTATTTTCTTTGCTTTGTTACAGAAATGAGGGACATGAAAGTGTGCTACTTTATGAGGAAAAATACGCCTTTAGAGTTCAAATGCAATAATGCTGATGTTGAGGTCTTGGTCACAACACATTCATCATAATACAGAGCAATGGATAATAATTGCTCATTTCAAAAACAACGATTACGTTGCAGATATGGAATTGATGTGGTTGCAATATTTAGCATTTGTTACACATGGTTAACTTACAGACTCCAGGGAGACATAAATCCTAGCCTAGACATGATATTTGATCGACAAGCTGAATTAAGTTTAACAATGATTTTAAGACTTAAGACCAAATGTATCAATTATTCGAACATGACTGTATTCACGCCTTCTATTAACTGTGAACAAAGTCAATATTTCAACCAAACTATATTCACGAACAATACCCCTGGTAATATGAGTAATGTGTGATGTCATAATGGTGGGCCGTAGTAATGGTGGACCATAATGAATATTCAAAACATTTTGGCGAGTTTTCATTACAGAAAATGTTTGTGCCTAGCCCTGCAGGTGTATTTGACAATATTACTCCTGCTCTTCGGTCTATATTTCTTAATTATAAACTACATGAGTGTATAGGTGTATAAATTACTTTATTAATCAATAATGCTTCTTCATATTTTTTTGAGGAAAATATCTTAATCAGTTTTGGTTACTGACTTGCATTTATCATCTCTAATTTAGAGCTAACCAAAATTTTTGAGAAGGCCTTAGTTAAGCTTTAATGTTCTTTAAGAATCCCTTTTCTTACTATTGAAAATGGATCTTCCAATACTCTCCCATTTGAATCTCCTTGTAAAGACTCTATAAACTTGAGTTCTTCTGAGATAATTAGAATTTTGTATCGATCCCCATGATGACATACATGTTAAAAGTCAATTGTATTCCCATGTTAAGTCAATACATCCTCGTTGAAGTCCTAATTTTCACAAAAGAACTCAAGTTTATCAAGTTGATTGAGTCTTAACAAGTGGATTCATATGGAATGGTATTGCTAGAATCCCATTTTCAATAGTGAGAATATGATTTCTTAAACAGGACATAAGGCTTGCTTTTAAGAACTTTTTGTTGGCTCTATTTTACCATTTTATTGAATTCAAATAGTTACCTGTTATCACTATTCAGAGATGTCAAATGAAAAACACATACATTGTCTTATCAAGTGTGGGATTATCTTAAAAGTATTCCATACTATTTTTAAGTATCATGTTCTTAATGTTCTCAGTGCCACACCTTGGATAAAGAGAATACTGTACTTCATCCTAAGTTAAAGTAACATTTGAGTTCAGGTTTCAGTTAATGTGCCTCATTGTATTTTGATGTGCTCTTCGTCAACCAACTTTTGGTTTGGGATATAACATGATTTTTTGTGATAAGATGAGGGGTTTTGTATTCTTTATACTCCCCAATGTTGTCTCTGTATTAATAATAATTAATATACTTTCTAATCACTAAGACTTTATATAAGGGCTTTCATAAAAGGGGGGGGGATCTTAAAAAGAATAGAGAGTTCTTTACAAAAAAATTAGGGGAGTTATTCACAGCTTGGGGACATGTTTATCCAAAGGAAAGTTGAAAATGAAAATGTTGGAATAGGATCATTAGGAATAGGTGGCAAGATTTTTAGAATTTGTCTATTATTTCAAAGAAATAACAAAATAGAACACTTGTGCTACAAAGCAACGAACATCGAAATATTTATTGTGCAATGCAATTACAGTTTTAAGCCTGGTTATGCAATAGTTTCATTGTCATTGGCATATGTCCCCAAAAAATTTATACAATAAAAATGTTCAATATGTTTAATTTGACAGGCATTTTTTATAGAAAATGGACATTTTTACACCGAGTCTGTACATTGAATAAACTAAACACAAGTATCTTATATCTTGATTATTAATTAATACATTTTACATCAATGAGAATCTATACTTAACCCAATAACAGTATGAGCATTTAATCAAAATCAGCAATGTGTTTATACTTCATTCCCAATAACTTGAAGAAATATATACATATACTTATAGTACACAGAGTTCATTTAATCACATAAATTAAAACGTCTTTCCGACATACATACATGTTAGCTACAATTTTTTGTATCTTTAAAAATCCAGTTAGATAGTCTATTATTTTTTTATGAATATTCATCTATGCTCTTTGTTTTTCTGATTGTTCATTTTTGCATGAAGCATTGAATTCTAGCTAAACATATACATTCTACATATATTATTTACTTATATCTGCTGATAGAATGGGACTTAATATATTTACAGCAAACAATACAATACACAACTAAAATGGCAAGTCCATAGAGTTGCAAATCCCAAAAATTATTCATGAGTCTGATATGTCATTTGATAATATTTACAATTCATGACGACCCTAGATTTGCTAGAAAAATGACAACATGGATGAATCTAAAAAATCTCCAGATGGTAGATATAGCAATTGAAAATTCATGCTTAAAAATGGGAAGTAATAGTGATACATTGTATGTGATCAGTACTTCTATGAATCTAAAATAAATTTATATTTATTTTTAAGATGTATAGTACCGTTGTTTGTTTGTTAATTTCTGATTAGTGTTGCAGACATTGCCAGAAGTGATGACATATTCTGGCAATGTCTGGAGGTAATGTAAAAACTAAAATGAAAACATATGTACACTAAGGTAACATACACAACCACAGGTGAATCATCTATTAATACATTACTCTTAACTTGATAATGACAATTCTAAATTTTACCACCTGCTTTCATAAGTGATTTAGATACGACGTCAGATACTGTACATCACGGCGTAACATTGTAATTGTTCATTTTACCGACAAAATGCAAAGATTTAAGCGATGAATATGCGCAATGCTCCTCCAAGTAATTGCAAAAGTTTTAATATTCGTGGAATCTTCTTAAAAACTTCAAGTTTTGTTCAGATTAATGTGCGCTTCAATACAATTCTATATTCAAAAAGGTTGTGTCACGATATACAGGATTAGAATCACCAGAAAGTAGACATTTCAAACCCTACCCGTTTTCTTCTTTGTCGGGCTTTTCGGCCCTGCGCTCTCGTTGTCGCACCGTATTTCTAGACTCTTTCACAGTGCCCCTTGTCATATTCAACTGATATACACAGACGGGAAGATATTAAGGATTCTTAAATGCATTATTTGTAATTTATTTTAACTCGAATTTTTAGTTTTATTTATTTAACATAATAAATAATAAAGGAGAACATATAATACGCTAACGGCATAACATCTTATTTTGTAAAGGCTTCACTTGGGGTGCGGTGATAAAATGATGTCTATCTCAATATTTACTGATTCAAATTAAATGAAATTAATTGTATGTAGTAAGGGGTATATTTAAAAGAACATGCTGAAACATTGGAAAGTTTTGAATGTTTATCCCTTAATTAGAAATATTTTAACTCAAAAAATGAAACGTAATTTTGTGAATTTTTCACATGGCTTTACTTCATATTTCTTTCAATTTATACTTCTTACAGACTGAATTTTAATCGAAATGATATAGTTTTTTGATAAAAATATGGAATATGATATGCCTTTCAGGAATCAAAAAAGAATAATTCACCTTTCAAACGATTTAATGTTTAATTGATCAAAATACATATCTTGTTGGTACGAAATTCTGCCTGTCCACAGTTTTTTTGCATAAATATAAGCGTTAAGTTAGCATTGTTATATTATGACGTCATCACACAGAATCTATTTGTCTTTCCAAAATGGTGAATTTAAATATTGTTAAAATTTGAGAAAGATCCGTTAAGAAATGAAAAAGTTATCTTCATTTTTCATTTAAAATTAAAATCATTTTTCTTCAAAATGTTACAGTCCACACCCGGTTTTAGCATAGAAAGTCGCATAATACGGCTTGCGTGATTCTCATTTAAAAAGTCCCAAATCAGTTATTTGGAATTCTGATAGGCAAAATATTTCATGGACATACGTGTTCAACTGATGACGAAAAATTGTAGAAAAATATGATTTTGCTGTGGAGATATTGCGGTTTTAAAAGTAAGTACGCATGTAAAAATGCGGTAAAATGCCGCGATGTACAGTATCTGACGTCGTATCTTTAAGATTATTTTAAATATATTTAGTACAATATTAATAAATCAAAATATATTTACTTATCAAACATTTCTCAAAAATTGACTTTAAATCAAGCTATGCTTAATTCGAACACTTATATATCCAAATACATTTTCATTATTTTTTTATTGCAGTATACTATACTGTATACTGTAATGCTATTTAACACAACAATACACTAAATATACAGTTAAACTTTCATAAGATGGATCTCAAACTCTATGAGTTAAATCAGCCTTTCTGTAAATAGCCTAAATACGTTGAACTGAGTCCTATAAACCACTATAAACTCTTTTAATATGGCAAGTCTAAAAGGTATGACTAACAAAAGGTTTTACACAACCAAATGTATGATACAGGCCAACAAGTGAAGCAAATATGACAGGCATTGATCAAACTTATTGCCTGCAAGTTCAAAAGAAGGGATTTGGTCTGTATATGTACATTTGAATAACTATACTCTGTAAGAAACATAATGATTTGGTTCACTGCGAACAGAGGAGACAACGGCAGGACCATGATCAGGGCTAGGTTCATTTGGTGAAATATTACTGGAATCATTTGAGTTATCAGGAAACACTGCTGCATTTGTTCTCCCTCTGATACTTGGGTTTGTGGGATCATTCATTTTGCTTTGTTTGTTCTTTGCACCTGCTGAAATTTGACAGCATCTTAAACCAACCAAAACAACTGGTTAACATGATATATATGTTCACTGATAAGATTAACTATGGGTTCTGTACAATAAAGCAACTTGTCATCATGAAAGGAATCCATATGTTTCCTTTAAATGAAAATGATTTGATGATGAGCCGAGTCTTAAAAAACTGTCGAATAAAATAAATTATCATCAAATCATTTTATGGTCTGCATGTAAAATAAGTTAATGTATAAAAATATGATTTTCTTGTGGATTTGCTCAAATATGTTGTTTATACATAAAGCATATTCTGAACAATGTGAGGAATCAGTTAACTGATGATATGCCAAATACTGAGAAAGAAATATCAACAAATTCAGGCAAAATTACTCATTTAGATTCATTGTATACTATTGTAATTGTTTTGCGAATTATGAAGTGATTATATCAGTATGACAAGCTCACAATTTTCTCACTGCTATATGTACAGAGCAAGTTCATTAAAATATGTACACTATGTCACTGGGTATATGATGACTACTTCTGCTGCTATCTTATTTTTCAATCAATTACAAGACCTGCAGTTATCCAATCCAAGCTTTGATTTCTTGACCCACCAAAGGCAGAAGTAAAGCTACTATAATAGTCCTTTGACAAGAAGCTGCTAAATTTGAGCTCGATTCTCCCTTTGACTAATTCAAGCCATGTAATTAACAGGCCCAACACATTTACCTTACTTACATGTATATACTTAACTTTCTTTTCAATTTATTTTGTATTGTGTACAATTATAGCACACTTTGATCACTTCACAAAAAAACTCTTATTAATAGGTAGGAACTCAAATCATGTGATTTTAACAAATAACTCCAAATTACTTTGAACTGATTGTACTGTTTCCACTTCTTTTTTTTCTAATTTGTCATCATTATCATATTATGCTGCAATTGTTGACTTTAAAGTGACTAGATGTATGATTGTTACAATAATGGAATCACAAATTCCGTAAAGGATATCAAGTCAGTAATAAGATTTTTTAGGTCATAAGACACAAAGATATCTGTAATCCAATTGGTCTACATGTGACTGTTTCTAACCAATCAGATTAGAGAAATCACTTTAAAATTGAATGTTTCATGACACAATTGCTTATGATCAAACATGGTTCATATCATTCATTCTGAACCAGCACAATCTTGATTATGGGCAGAGCCAGGTGATGATACAGATGTTTATCCAGAGTTTTTCAAATGAAGCAACAAAAATGCAGTCGAAAGATCGTAATCACTTTCGTTGTTTAGACCAAAGTTGCTTGGTCTATTTTTTATCCTGGCTACACCCCTGTTGATGTTTTGATGATATCTGCAAATGTCACTTTCTGGTGCAATCTCTTAATCAAGTCATTCGTGTCTTATTAGAAGCTGTAGCTCCATTTTCTCCATCCACTCTCTCATAGTTTTCTGATTTAAGCTCTGTAGAATCATTTTTTAGGTTGCTACAGGTCACTGAAAAGCAAAAGCCTTGGTTTAGAAAAAAGTGTTATAGAAAAGGCATACTCTGAACAGTGCATTAAACTAAATTTAAATCATATCACGAATATTAATATCCAAAATATACCCCTATGGAATAGAATATAATAATATAATACCATATGCCATTCAGATATAAAAACTTGTCTTAAAATTTGTTATAAGTATTTGAACTTAAAAATTACATTCAATCAATCTTAAAGTTGATTGTAAATATTCTTTGATTCTCATGCATTTTCTCTTGATTATAGTTTTAATCATTAAAAGAATAACATTATAACATTATATTAAAAGCACTAAACCAATCACAAATATGCAGTAAAAACTATGTATGTGAACATGTGTTTCATCTGATCATTTTCATTAATCTAATTTTACTTAGATAAAAGCATATTGGAAATTGTTTTATTAAATAAGAATATACTCATGAGATATAAAAGGACTGTCTCAAAACACTAGCCATACCATTAGATACCTTGCAAGAGTTTGATAAAGAAAAAAAACTTCCATTTAAGGATTGATATTGATATGGCGATCTGAATTCAACATTGTTTTTCTTTTAAACCAATAACTGAAAATATTCTGTAAAAACATGGTCATTTATGTAATGGTCACTGATTTGTAACAATTTATTGCGGATTTATTTGAATATATTTTTTATAACTGTTTTTGTTAACATTTTTGATTTTTAGTGCAACTGTTTTTTGTTCCTTTCTAATTAAATTCTTAAAAATGAAATATTTATCTTTCTGAACATTGTTGGAACAAAATAGCATATACAACATTTTCTTAGACCTCTCAATACTATGGTTATACAGTTAGTTAAGTTATACAAAGGAAGATTTGGTTGATTTAACAAAAAGTATACAAAAAATTAAAACAAACCCCAAAAATAGATAAAAATTAAGGTAAACCTTTTACTTCATTAACGAGATAACTTTTTATAAATAAACCAAACTTTCCTTTGTAGATTTACAATATGGAGAGAGCTAAACATGTTGTGTATATGTAATTTTGTTCCAATGAGCTTCGGATAGATGCTTCGTTTCATTCCGAACATATGATACCAAGAACAAAATAAGTGTCTGATGTGTTTTCTAAAAGAATGTAGAGAAAAGTATATACTTTTTTCAAATTAAACTGCTAATTCCAAAGATGTTTATCAAATTGATGATGTGTATGTGTAAACTTTTCTGAATTATTTGATGACAGCTTCAAGAGAAACATGTGTTCAATTCAGTTCGCCATATCGATGCCAATCCTTTGATCAAATAAATTTCTAATAAAAAAATGTATGAGTTGACAAGTGATTTTAGACCTCATATGTATTTGATGATTATTTTCCAACCCTATATTCCTGACAGTTTCAAATATTTTTCCCAAAAGATTTGCGATATGTTATGAATTAGTGAAGTTATTGAAGATTTGATGTGCAAAAATGGGGAAATGTTTTAATTCTCCCAAATGATAAATGTGGTAAATATATTAAATGAAATGCTTATGGTGGTGACATAAAGTTTTTTTTCTAAAATACTCAAACGTCAAAGATCTGACTCCACATGGTTCTTTGAACAAATTATTTTCTCTAAAAAAATTGAACAAATTATGCTTCCCATAGAAATCAAAGTAGAATGAACAGAAAACATCATCCAACACCAAATAAATAAGAATACATAAACTTACTAGACAATTTAACTGCTATGGATGAGTTTGTTTGATTTTACACCCAGTCAGATTTTAGTGATTATATTGTGACTGTGATAAGCTGAATCAATAGCAATATAAAATTTCTCTTACCATAAACTGATATACTAATGGCATGCCAATAGTTTATAAATGTCTGTAATGGACTAATGTAGAATACATGTATATGACTTATTTATGATGCCATCAATGTATTATTTTTCAATCAGATTTCAGGCTTATGTTATCAGTTTATGGTTAAAAAAATATGCTGATTTAACCTTAAAAATAAAAACAGGAACCAAAAACATTAAGCTACCTGACTGCAGACTCACTTTTTTGATGTGTTGAAATTGCCTGAAACATACAGTAGTTTAACACTAGAACGTTCAAAGCTGGGATCAGGTAGAAAGGGGCACAAACGTTTCAACATTTTAGAAATTATGTTCTGTTCATGAGTATTCTCTCTCACATTGAAACATTTACTACATTAATAAATATGGACATCCACATCATTATAGAGATTTTTTACAAGGACAAACAATTTAGTAAACTTATGTTGTTTAACCATTTTTATATTATTTACAGATTAAGGGCCAAAACATAAATGTGTAAATGGGTACCAAAAGAGCTCTTTATAATAAATATGTGAGTCAATGAGAAATCCATGAAAATAGACCTAAAACAAATGATCATATGTTAACATATTTCTTTAAAAATGTGTTCACATACACAGTTTTTACCATACAACAAAATCACCTGAGAGTATAAACGCCTCCTGATGTATATATCAGAATTTATATATTAATCCAGGTGAATTTGATATAAATCCAAAACAAGATCCAAAATGCAACAGAATGATTATCAACCATCCAAAGAAACTACAGGAGGTACACCTAATCAAATGTATGTGAAAATGTGATAATTTACTATGTATTTTAAAATACTAAAATTCAAGCAGACAATTTAAAATGTTGTAAGATTGGAAACTCTTTTAAATAACATGTTGGTGTACTGATCTCATTTAATTCTCAGGATGGGGACATTATTATTTTGCCACAGAATTTCAGTTTGACAATGACCCATAGATGTGTAAACTTTGAACTTTGTCATATCATTGAACACAATGAGATGGATATGTAAAATAACAAGAGAAAAAATTGCATTTAAATATTTGAAATTGCACCCCAAAAAATCGAAATGAGATGGACATGCAAAGTCACACATTGTTTTAACTACAAAGTGTAACTGTTTGTTACTGACACCGAATGCGTCACAAAAATGGTGACTATAACAATATGTCCAAAACTTTCTTTGTGGTGACAAAAAACTAGACGAAGCAATAGCAAGGAAATGTTTTATGTTATTTCAAAAAATACAAATGCAGCCACATATCAACCTCATCATTTAATCTTTTGGTGCAATTTCAAATATTTAAAATGGATTTCTTAGGATATGGTGAAAAAGGACAAGCGTGACAACTCATCAAATGACAAATGAAAATAACTTCATTTGTAATCACATCAAGCTTGGGAGTACACATGGGTTAGCATGACAACACACACCTTATTGAGAAGTAATATCTTCATCAAAGCACAATCAAACTCATCCTATGATTGTTTGGACTGTCTTGCAATTTGAAGATCAAAGACTTCTTAATAAGGCCTTTAGTTATATATGCTGCTACAGAGTTAATATTTAGAGCACCATGAGGCTAAATCATAAAATTAATACATGTTATCGTTGATTGAGTAATTTATACAAGATAATATTAAAGACCAAAATTTAAAACCATAAGTTATGACAGACAGTTTAGAAATAGCAGCATATATACATTAACCTTTTGAATACCAGGCTCTTAAAAGTATTTTTCATTGTTTACATTCTTAATACAAAAAAATGATATCCCATTTTTGTAAAATTAGTAATCATAGATCCCGACTGAGTAATTTTCAAATTTTAAAATAACTGTATGTAGATTATCAAAGCAATTTCAATGTAAAATTCTATGATAGACAAATCTGTTACTCTGGCCTCCAAGGGAATTATTTGTGACTGAAAAATGCATTAAAATGCATTATTCTTGGTTATATTAGGTATTAAAAAAGTCAAATTTTTAACACATCTACATTAATACATAACCAACACATACCTGTTAGGTTTATTAGCAAAGCGTCCAATAATTTGATCCACCATACCAACATTCTTATATCCTACGTGCAAAATTGAAGCCCGATTTTTGTTTTGTTTTTCCGAATCAGTTTCAATTTACATGCTAATACACATGCATCTTTAGCATGTAAATTGAATATTGCATATTTCTGTGTGATGAGATCAATGTCTCAACCCGCAACATATTAAGGCAACAAAAATTGCAAAAGCGGGAGTGGAAAATCAGGACAACATTTCAGAAAAAACATGTTGTTTGCATCCTCCCTGTCTCAAAGTCGAAATCATTTTATCATCTCTATGAGTGCTTTTCCTGGAGGTTATGCATTTGCCTAACATATGCACCTAGCTGTTTAAATCCCCAGAAAATAGCCAAAATCCAACACATGACTGTCCAAAATCTGTTGCCAATATGCTTTCCATCCTCCTTTGTAATTTTGTATATACTGTAAATGCATATTCCGGATGTATATTTGTGATACTGAAACTTGCTTTCATGTAAAACAGAATATAATAATTATAAAAATGAATTTTAAAGCCTTTTGAATAAACATTTAGAATACATTTGATAATATGTGAAAACTGGAACAATGGAATGTAGGCATGTACCAGAGATGAATGCTTAAAAGGGACTCATTTGGGAAAAATTCAAAATATATGTTAACAATATTTTTGGACACAACGACTACATCAATCAATCCCGGAGGTAGAGGACCACAGCTCTTTCCCTAAATTCTTTTTCGTCTAAAACATTCTGTACTTTTTTTAACCAAAGGCTCCTCAAAGTTTGATTTGAAAATCTGAGACAAATACAATTGGGATGAAAAGCATACAATGATACAATAAATAGCATATATCTAATTTTAAGGAGTTCCTTAAATAAAAGGAGGTGGTAGCAGGGGTTGGATATTTCTATCTTATCTATTAGGTAGTGAGGTAGCACCGAAAAATGTACCCGCTTCTGAACAAATTGAAATTACTCGTTTCTTATGTCTTTTTATGTGATACTTCAGAAAATGTTTGTCTGACGCGCCATATCCGGGGCGAAAGTTGTCAAAATTGGGTTTTTGACCCTAAAAAGGAAAATTACAGGGGGTACATTAACATCATTGAATAATTCATTCAGTTAGTCTTCAATCATCATAATGATTTTATTGAGAGTTGATGAGATCATTTTAAGGTAGTATGCAAACTTTCAATGGTCTGTCACTCGTGGTTGCCATGGAAACCACAATTTTTGCTGAGAAAATCCTTAATTTTGGTAAAACCTGTACCTGTACATAATATAGAATGTGGATTATTTTTCAAATCAACAGATATCAGAACATTTTAGCACTCTAAAAATCACCAGGGCTGTCCAAACATTTGTTTAAAGAGAAAGAATATTGCAATTTATATGACTGGTAAGTGTCAAAGACCATACAATTACATAAGTGGTCAAAAGTGGGCGTCGCCCTCATAATAGTAGTTGATTGCCATTCTCTATAAATACAGAGTTTTACTTGACTTTTGAGATACATTTATATTGAATTTCTTTGGTTATACTTAATATCAAGCATTTTTACATCTAAGTGTCATAGTTATTGCATGGGGATACAGGGGGGGGGGAGGGGGGGAGGGGGGGGGGGTAGTAACAGAATTGGGAGGGGGCAGAGCTTATCAGCCTTAAGTGTAAATCTCATATTCATGGTTCTAGATTTCATAGGGTACAGCTTCTGGGTCTTATTATATTTATCTCAATATATAAGATATAGGAATTTACATGGTTGGTAAGTGTCAAAGACCATAGAATTACACATGTGATCAAAAGTGGGCGTCGCCCTAATCATAGTATATGGTTCATTCTCTATAAATACAGAGTTTAACTTGACTTTTGAAGTACATTTACTTAAAAACATCTTTGATTTATACTTAATGTCAAGCATTTCTGGTAAGTTATATATGTACATCTAATTGTAATAGTTATTGTCTGGGGGTAGAGGAGGGGGGGGAGTAACAGAATTGGAAATGGGCAGGGCTAATAAGCCTTAAATGTAAATCTCATTTATTTAGTTCTGGATTTCAAGGGGTGCATCTTCTGGGTCTTCTTCACTTCTGGGTCTTCTTCATCTCAATATATGGGATATTCCAATTTACATGATTGGTAAGTGTCAAAGACCATACAATTACATAAGTGATCAAAAGTGGGTGTTGCTCTAACAATAGTAGATAATTCATTCTCTATGAATATGGAGTTTAACTTGACTTTAAGATTTATTTTTTAAATTAAAACTTCTTTGATTACATTTAGTATTGTAATATTTATTCCCTGTGGGGGGGGGGCAAGGGGGGTAGTAGCAGAAATGGGAGGGGGCAGAGCCAATGGCCAGTCAGTCTTAAGTATTAATATCATAGTTTGATCATTTTCATTCACCTCCCGATGTTAATATATTAACAATATCATGTGGGAGAATATACCACTACACTTGCAGATTTGAGAGTCATTCAGTTGAGTGTATCTATATGGCGCTCCACCTTTGCCTTTTAAAAAGGTGCTATTGCTATTGCCCCTTCTGCATGGCACTTCATCTGTGAATGTGTGAAGTGCTAGGAAGGCTGCATATATGTCAGGGTCTATATTGGAGGAAATACCACTGACATCAGTCTTCATTTGTTTCCAACTCAAGTATCCAGCAGCACACTTTGCTGTATTTGCTTTTTGTTTTCATCATCATACAAGAACTAATTCCAATCTTAAGGGACTCATGTTTTTCTACCTTAAATAGGGCAAGGTGTCCCTCCCCTCTTTCAGGTTCCTTTATGGAATTTTTGATGTAATTATCACATACAAAAACTACTCAATCTGCAATAGAAATTGTAGAATCTTGAAACAGTCTCCGCCAGATCCAGAAACAAAACTACCTTTCAAGTTGAATTATGGTTTGGGATAGTTGGGGTTTGTTTTCCTTATGACTTGTATACATTTAGAAGTTTTCTTTTTCTTGCTGGGTTCTTTTACAAATTTTGGTCCTTTCCCTTTGGCACTTGTGGGTACATGTTCATGCATAGGGATGCGTTTCTCTGTTCTTGCAAGAAGTCCAGTCAGTGTTCCTAGAGCCCAAGGCACAGGGCTCAATAGGAACTGTAGGAGACATTCTAGGCTTATTTTATGTTCTTAAGCAAGATCAAAGCTGTTCAAAGATGTTTCATTCAGAATGTATTTGTATAAGCTTGTTCTGAGTACTTTTTTACTGTCACTGTCACTGTTGCTGCTGTAGTTTGCTGCTATAGTTTTCAATTTCATATGTTTTATTAGATCATGAAATCTTTTTTTCAACTAATCTCAGATGGTATCTCTTCATGCAATTTCCCCTTTTGACTAAAATTAGATGAGATCTGCAGCGACATCATTTGGCACAGATTTTCCTTATGATACACCGTAGAGATGACCTTCATCCTCAATGGTAAATGGATCAAGGAAGTCTTTGATTGCGGTTATTGTCATCTTTATGTCTTCTTCTATACTTGCTATTTGTGCCTTTCCAAGGTCATTTTGGGTGTCACACTCATCTCATCTCTAGATAATTTTCCTAAGTTGGTCTAATGAATGACTGTCTGATTGTTGTAACCATCTCATCCATATAAAGCACTTATTGTCTGTATGGCCCATATTGCAAATCCTCGTAGTGAACCACCAGATGGACTTGAATGGAAACTAAATGACTCCATATCTTTCCAGTGGGTATTGACTGATATTCTCATACAAGAGATTGGTGATATAGCAACACCAGGAGATGAATCAGAAAACCCCACAAGATGTACCCTATGAAATCCAGAATTAAAAAGATGAGATTTATACTTAAAGGCAGATTAGATCTACACATTCTAATTCTGTTACTACTCACCCCTGCCCAAATGTAAAAACTATAATACTTACACAGATGTATTTACCAGAAATGCTTGACATAAATTATAACAGCAGTTCAGTATAACTATGAATGTATCTCAAAAGTCAAGTTCAATTTTGTATTTATACAAAGAACCAATCATCTACTATTGTTAGGGTGACACTCCTTTTGATCGTTTATAAATATGTTATTGTATGGTGTTTGACAAATCCTGTAAATTGTAATATCCCATATATTGAGATGAATATGAAGAAGACCCAGACGAGGTGCCCCATGAAATCCAGAACTATGCAGATGAGATTTATACTTAAGGCTGATTACCTCTGCCCCCTCCCTATTCTGTTACTACTCTCCCCCATCCTCCCCCAGGCAAGAACTATTACAATTAGATGTGCATTACTAACCAGAAATGCTTGAAATTAAGTATAATCAAAGAAGTTGTAATATAAATGTATCTCAAAAGTCAACTTAGACTCTGTATTTATAGAGAATGAATCTATAAGGGTGACGCCCACTTTTGATCACTTGAGTAATTCTATGGTCTTTATACTTACCAATCATGCAGAATTATAATATCCTATATATTCAGATGAATGTGAAGAAGACCCAGAAGATGAACCCTATGAAATCCAGAACTATGTAGATGAGATTTATACTTAAGGGTGATTAGCTTTGCCCTCTTCCAATTCTGTTACCCCCCCCCCATATACCCCCTCCCCAATGCAATAAGTATAACACTTACATGTACATTATTTACCAAAAATGCTTCATATTTAGTATAACCAAAGAACATCATTATAAATGTATCTCAAAAGTCAAGTAAAACTCTGTATTTTTAGAGAATGGCAATCATCTACTATGATAAGGGCGACGCCCACTTTTGATCACTTATGTAATTGTATGGTCTTTGACACTCCCCAGTTATGTTAATTGCAATATCCTTTATATTTAAATAAATGTTTGAACTGCCCTTGTAATTTTGAAAATGCTAAAATGTTCTGATATCTGTTGATTTGAAAAATAATCCACATTCTATATTATGTACAGGTACAGGTTTTGCCAAAATTAAGGATTTTCTCAGCAAAAATTGTGGTTTCCATGGCAACCACGAGTGACAGACCATTGAAACTTTGCATACTACCTAAAAATGATCTCATCAACTCTCGATAAAATTATTATATTGATTGAAGACCAACTGAATGAATTATTCAATGATGATAATGTACCCCCTGTAATTTTCCTTTTTAGGGTCAAAAACCCAATTTTGACAACTTTCGCCCCGGATACGGCGCATCAGACAAAAATTTTCTGAAGTATCACATAAAAATACATAAGAAACAAGTAATTTCAATTTGTTCAGAAGCGGGTACATTTTTCGGTGCTACCTCACTAACTATATATGGAGGAACTCATACCCTTTCATTCAATTAACTGATTCCAACGTCTTAAGCTATTGATTACATAAAACAAATGCATACATGAACACATGTAAAAACACCAAATATAAAGCAATTACATCAATATATACATGCATACAATATTCAAAAGAAAACCATTCAAAGCTAGTTTAAAATAGTATCTGACAAAATATGAAATTTTACCAGTCTTCTCATGCTCATTCAATACTTTATCTAAAAAATTTAATTTCTTTACAATAGACCTCTCCAAACCAAGAATACAACCTTTTGTTACATTAAAGAAACAATAATAATTTGTTTCGTTTCATCATCTCATGGATAATACTTTTCAAAATCAGTAAATGGCCTATGTTAATAAAATTTTTGCTTCAATAAATTGCTACCTTAAATGATATCACCAATGCTAACTAATGTGTCATGGCTTCTTTGATGCATCAAAAGTGGCAGGATATATCAGAAAGGTCTATTCAGAAGGTTTCATATGTCTTCCTATAGAAATTTTACTTTTTATGAAACTACAATATAAGTTATTTGCATGCTATATTATGGAAGCATTCCATGCTAAGTTATGCAGCTATCTAAAGGAGGTCCAACTTGTATACACAGATTAAAATACAAGTTATAGTTTAGGTATACAGGGTGTTCCATAATGATGAGATAGATCAAGAATTAAATAATGTGGGAAATTGGGGATTGAATGAGATTTCATATACAAATTAAGCAAATTGAAGCCTCTGAAAAAAGGAATAGATTTGAAAATGGAATAAAAATCGTGAATTGCCCCGAAACACAAACTTTTGATCAACACAATACAAATTAAAAGAAATGCTAGAAATCAAAATTATTTACTTCTACATAGTAGGGTTTACTGCAAGTAAGGATGAAAAACTATATTGTAAGAAGAAACATTGATGCGGTATCAAGTATTATTAGGAAAACACATAACTGAATATAACTACAATATCTGAGGAAATAAAGTACATACATGAACTGCCTACTTTGCAACCTACAAGATACATAGTTATAGAAATATGTGCTTCACAATTTCTAAACTATTCAGTGCAATTTTTCATTCTAAATCTCAATACAATGGAGCTGATCTTGTTTTTAACATAGAGTATATAAATATCGAATATTTACAATTTCAAGAGAAAGGTATTATCTTGGTTCTATTGTTTGAAATTGTACATAATTATTCAGTACCCAATATAAATGCACACTTGCCAAGAAGGGTTCATAGGTGTGCACCTGTTAGCTTAAATTCATTATGTGACTGATGGTTAAACTCAATATAATAGAAAGATATATGTAATATCTACAAAATCACATGGATTCTATTTATCTACATCAGTTCAGAAAGGTTACCAAATATTGTACATAAAATGTTGGACCACCTTTAGACAGACACATATCCATTACAACTCATCAGAATAAAAAACTTTAGTCAATTTATAGTTATATTAAATGAACAAATTACGCATGATGTCAAGACAGACAGGTTCACTCAAATTTTCAAAATCTTGATCTGGTTCAGCACCCACCTGTTTCAATGCTGAGGAGATATCTAATCACACAGAAAAGTATGAAGCATAGATCCAAAATGGGGAAAACAAATGTGCATTGATGCATTCATAACAGTACAACATAACTAGCCCTAAAAATAGCATTTAGACAGGTCAATTAAACCTGTCTGTACTGACAACAGTATAAAGTATATGATTCAAATATACTTGGGTGGTTAAATATTATGTCACTTACCATTGCTTGATGGGCAACAAGAGCAGGGACAGTACTCAATCACCAGGTAAATGATCAACAAAATAATCAGGGCTAATCCAACAACTGACCCAATCACTATCCCTACGATAGCACCTGTGCTCACTAAAACATAAGATTTGATTATGATGATTACATTTTTCCTGCAACCGTTCTGCTTTGGATTGAAATTATAAAATTATAAACACTTTATTCATTATTCTTTATTCATTCTGTCTGCAAGTGATCCAAAATTTGAAACTCAGACAAATGTAATTCTTTCCAATGATTTAACAATTAATTAATCAAACAAATAATTAAGATTATAACCTCAGACTTTCAACTTCTCATTTTTAACATATTCTTCATTTTGATGTCTAATTGTTTTAATTAGTAAAATTTAAAAATACAATGTAATTGGAAAACATTTTTTTAATTTCCATGATTTGGATTTTCATTGCTTATATATATTGAATAGATACTAGGTCTATTGTACAATGAAATAGAAGAACTTACATCCTTGTGGTGGTGGTGGTGGTCCAGTAACTGAAATTAGAAAACATCTTGAGTTTATATGGCACAAATGATGTGGATAATGACTTTAATTCAAAAACATGTAATGTAAAAGTAATTTAGTTTAATCTTAAAATATTCACCATAAAACTATTTGAAAGCATTTGTGTTATACACGTGTATGCATATAAAATGCTTGATGTATATTTATAAAAAAGAAAACAGACTTACATTCATAAAATCAATAAACCAATTGATATAATTTCTGTTTGTATGTTGTTGAAAGAAACAATGGAATAGTAAATAATAAACAACAATGCTTTTATACCAGAAAAAAATCTTCTTGTCACATTTAATTCATATATTCATATTCAATATTCATATTCATATTTCAATTTGTACCTCATTCAAAACCTTTTAACGTTTTAAATGCTTAAATCTAATTTTGTAAAGTTGGAAACCCTATATTCAATATTTTGTATATAATATACATGAGTCAATTTTTATTCTAGTGCAAGGTGTTTGCACCTATATACTTTACATCAGATAAATAAGTGACTGAACTATGCTCAGTTTAATTTTGGTGCATTTTAGAAGAAAAATAAAGGTTTCGCGTTTAATTATCAAATGTTCCAATTTTTTTTTGACCACCCTGTATATAATTGTGACAAAAAGTAGATTAAAAATGTACTTCACTTTACATTTTAAAACAGAAGGAGAATATATTTGGCCTATGCTTATATGGTTAAGTAGGGTGGTAAAAATGGAAACCCTGCATTTTGTTCTTCATATCTTTGTTATTTCAATTTTTTGTACATATTTCCTACCATCCTAATATATCTAATTATCATCAGCCTGATAGGCACAATGTTACATCACTTTAAATAACATGCTCCAGGTGTGGCCATCATCACCTTATAAGCAAACCTGCAAAAGTTGTCAATGACCCGACTGCATTCCCAGCAGGTATAGTCTGAATGACATGAATGATCTCAAATTGTACTGAGATCATTATTGTTGTAAACTCTACAAGGCTTAAAGTCTGTGAAAATTTTTTACCTGAAACTATGCGAACGCTGGGCGAAAGGCGTGTGCGGAGCCCTAGGGGGGTTTGCGGGGGTTCTCCCCCCAAGAAAATTTTGAAAATTGGTGCCCTCTGGTGGCTTCTAGAGCCTTCTGGTGAAAGTACATTGAATAAAATGTTCACATTTTTTTACATCTGTTTATTGCATTTTTGTATTTTTTTAATTTGATAACTGGGCTGGATCTGTCTTATTCTTAATGACATACCTTACATCTCTGTTCTCTGTGACTTCACATCGTGTCCTTATTTTATCGATATCTGGCAGAAATAAGACAGATTAGAAAAATTTCAAAAAGTTTCCCTTTAGCGCTAGCCCGCCGGTGTTCATAACGGTTAAGTTCATTGGTTGATTCGTCAGATTAGTCATATCTTTAAGCCAATCAAATTCAAGATAACACTTCGTAACTCGCTTTAGCGAATCGAAGTCAATAGTTCTCGTCGTAATAATGCAGACAAGATGGTAAGATTGCTTCGTGTTCCACATAATTTATGAAACTGACCTATTTATTAAATAACAAATCACACGTGAATCAGCTGATCAGCTGTTTTGGGGCCTGCAATTAAACGATTTTTTCCTCAAGTTTTCAACCCATACCCCCCTCTGATATCAACCCGGATTTGCACTGATCTCACGGGGGTCAAATTTCGGTCTGAAAGTACCGGAACTAGCCGGAAAATCCGGAAAACTTTAAGCCTTGACTCTATCTTGGGCATATCCCAACAGGTAGAATTAAGGTATGGACATTTTGGACAACATGTGCAGGTTTGCCTACAGTACAATAGTGGCCACTGAAGCATGCTTTGCTGTAACATTGTGACTATCAGTCAGATGATCATGATATATGGTAGGCTGGTAGGGAATTTAATGATGTACAAAGTGCCAAATATCAGGGAGTAATTTCCCAAAATGACAAAGATATGAGGAAAATAGTGGCAGGGTTGCTGTTTTTTGACCACCCTGTACATATATTCCGTCAGTTATAAGATTCAAGAAGACAGGACAGATAGTAACTATATCAAGTATTACAATTATCATTCAATTATACAAAAACACATAGATTTTAATTCATCTGTATTGGGTCAGGAAAGTTTGGGCACATTGCGGCTAATAAGGATTTGGATGTGCCAATCTTTCAAGTGTGAAGGAAATGAGAACTCCAGATATCAATTACACACATATCATGGTTGAACCATCAGATCATAGGGACCTCATATTTTCTATTTTAGAATAAGACGAAGAAAAAGGTTTGGTCCCCAAAATTAAATGGTCAACCGCTATAAGTGTTTAGTTAAGTTGCTACTAGATAAGTGCAGTGTTAGTAAATTGTGGCACTTTACAACAATATGTATATCTACCAAATCCCTAAATGTAAAACCAGTCACATATCTCAACCTCATTTAGCTTGTATAATGTCAAAATGAATTTTTAATGTGTCAGTAAAGTTGAACCTGCAAAACTCCAAGTAAAAAACTTTTTACTTTATTTATGGCTTGAAATTTTATGTTTATTCACTTCACCCCTCTTTTGAGGTCTCAACATGACTGGCATTACGTGTATCCATTATTCAATCAGTGAATAGTGTGTGTTAATGTGTGAGCATGTGGACATCAAGACAACACTTGGAATCTGATGTTAAATGAATAAAGGAAACAAATCATGCTAATGTGTTATGATTTAATGCAAGATATTAATTTAATGAAAGATGTTGTCTGACAAAGTAGTTAGACATCATTTAGGCTTTTGACAAATTCTTCAAATCACCAAGGTTTGAAGCAAATTTCTCATTGAGAGATATTGGTGATAAAATTTCAGTAAAACATCAGATTCAAATGTTGATTTTGTAATACATATTTTCAAACCTGTTGGACTAGGTACAGGACCGCCAGGAGTGGATTTAGTCGTGGTAGTACTTTCAACTGTAACTGTTGGTAAAATTTCAGACACAATGTCAGTCATATTAGCATGAACCACATGTGTTGTTGAAAGTAAAATACTTGGAGAGACTGGGAAGGTTAGCAAAGGAGTAGATTCTTGTGAATGAACTGATAGAGTTGATGGGATTTCAGTAATTGCATTTGTCGAAAGTGTCAAGGCTGGAGATGTTAGTGAAGTTAAAGGCAATCCAGAGGTTGAAGATGAAGATACAACAGCTGTAGAAGAAGCAACAGTAAATGTTGAAGACACAGTTTCAGAAGATTGCAAGTTGAGAGAAGAGGTAGATGAAAAGGACAGAGAAGAAGAAAATGATAAAGAGAGTTCCATGGATTTTGCTGTTGTTGTCGATGTCACAGGTAACAATGTTGGTGATGTTCCTGATGATATTATTGCTACACTAGGTGATGTAACGCTTGAGGTTGTTAAAATAGATGGTGTTACAACAACAGACATGAAGCTAGCAGACATAGGAGTTGCAGCTGTAGAAGCGACAAATGTAGAACTAGCAACATTGAACACAGAGCTGGGCATCAGACTTGTAGAGTCACTTCCTTCTGAAATGAAAATAGATGGCACTGGATGTTGTTGTTAAGGCATCACATCTACTTGTTGGCATCTTCATCATCTCTAAGGAACTCAGCATGCAGTTAAGTCTAAAAAAGTATAAAGCATGCAGCATGCAAGTTAAAATGTGCAATAATTAATATGAAATAAATTCTATTATTTACAATATTGTTTCTTAACTACAAATATACATAATGTAAAATATTTTAAACTATATTATGAATGTTTGTTAAATGTTGTTTCTATAATGTTATGAATACTGTTATTTCTTATTAGCCGGTTAATGTTACCTTTATTTACAACTTTAATTTATAGTCAACTTGATGTTTGGATATTCTTTATAAAAAATTATCAATATTTTTCAAAATGTGTTGGTGCTTTGAGCTATTCTAAGTGAGTCAAGTCAAACTGCAGATTTGTGAGTCTATGAGGGTAAAAACATCATTCATTTAAAAAAAATCGATACACCGACATCTATCAATTTACCTGGACTTGATGATGGTGTTTGAACTTAAATCAGAAGTATGAATGAATACAATCAATTTACACAATGTAGATGATATTAATATTTTGATTGAGTAAATGTTACTGCTTATGCAACCAGGTGTAACACTAAAGTGATATGAAATTATCTCCCAATGCAAAACATGGTAAAATAGAAAACTATGCAAGTAATTATACTATATCAAGGATATAGTATAGCCGATCAATATATTAATAAAGGAGAAACCGTTTTTTCTAAGGTGAGTACTGTAGATTGGGTTAATTTGGCGCCCGCTTTAATTTGGCGAATTTGGCGAAAATGAAAAATTCGCCAATTTTAATCTTCGCCAAAATTTAGAATGAATCCCCGGGAATTATCTAGGGTATTTGGTCCAGTGTATTTAGGTCACTTCCGGTTTAGCTTTTTCCAAAAATATGAAAAAATGTCTCTCATAAATTGGCTCAGAACTGGTCAGTCACTCATTAATACTCAGGGAAAAAAGCAGTATGGTAGCAGCATAGATCGAGGTATAAAATGTAAAGGATGATCTCACAAAAATGTACAAACGTGGTGAATATCGCCAGTGGAGTTAATTTTTTTTTTCTTTTTGCATATCCGCCAAATTAAATAGCCGCCAATATGCTAAAAATGGCAAAATCGCCAAATTAAGTATCGCCAAATTAACCCAATCTACAGTATATCATGACTCAATGGTGCCAGTTAAAGAAGATATACAACTATCCAAGGATAGATCACGCAAAGAAAATAACTACGCAAAATTGTGTACAGAATAGAGAAACATGTATATCCACATATATCTTGATGTTTACTTGCTAAAGTCAACTAATTTCTAGAGAAATTTTAAGAATAAAATAAACATATACCTGTTGTTGTATCACTGCCAATTTCAACTGATAATATAACAATAATGACAAAATATTAATATTTTTTGATAATAATATTTATCTTTTACTTTCTTATATTGTATAATTCATTTTATGTGAAGATTTGGGAAATAAAATTAATACCCAACTAAAAGGTGAGTCTTTAGGGATGAACCATATTTCAACAGTTAACTTTCTGATGTATCTTGTGTTAATGGTTAAAACAAATTACCAATTGCATTTTTTAAAATTTGGAATCTCCTATCACATAACATAAGGAATGTACATTTTTGAAAAATGAAGTTTTAGCTAACTTAAGACCCAGTGTAATGTCTATTTTAAAAGATTCCCTGAACAAACCAGAAAAACATTTTGAAAAAATATTTCCTGGTCTTAAATGTGCTTATAGGGAGAAAAACACATATTTCAAGAGAGACATGTGGGTGTCATTTGTGATTAAATATCTCTAACATATAAATGTACATTCTCTTTTAACATTTTAAGAACTTAAACAAAAAGGCTTAGAATTAAATTAGATTTTAACTTCTACTGAAGCTTTCTGATTTATAATATAAAAATATAAGTTTCATTTATATATCCAACCTAGTATAAAGATGGCAGCATATGAACATACAAATCAAATAAAACAGGAAGTATATAAATTTATTTCTTAGAACTGCTTTATTTTTTCTTAGTATTATAAAAAGGTATTTTCACATATATGCATGTACTTAGAATTAGAATTATATGTGACATATAACAAAACAATTGGTTGTCAATAGAATGCCCAAACCAGTTTTAAATGATTGAAGTTCTTTTAAGAACATACATTGAATTAAATTTTCCAGCATGCAATCATGAAAGAAATATTGAAAGGCACATATTTCAATTGAAACTATATCAAAAGCACAGAGAACAGTTCAATTTGTACACAAAAGCTATGACACATTGAAAGCATTGATATACAACAGTTCCCATTATCCACATTGCATTCTTCTATAAATAAATAATATACATTTTTAACACTACAATATTCAGTTACGACAAATCAGGCTCTGTGCTTGTTTCTGATCCTCAAGATACAGGGAAAGTCAGAATAAACTGTTACTTGCTCCATTAATAGACTTTGCTATAAAACTTCTTTTCTGTAAATGTAGGTGCTTGAAACATTGCTATATTGAGTAGTAAATTAACTGCCCTTAGGAATCTTAAGGGGAAAAAGCATATTTTAAAATGTGCCCTTGTCATGTAGCTTCATTACAAGATGAGCAACCATCTCAAGTCATTGCATTTCAGGGGAGCTTTGTATCAAGTTTGTTCAATGGTCAAAATTGCAGACTGTCATGAATTTTACAAGATAGGATCCATTAATGATGGGCATTTTTAAAGAAGTAGATGATGTTGAAAATTTGGTAACAAAATAATGAGCTAGAAGAATGCCTACAAAGGTAGAAGATTCACAAGATTGCTCCTAAAAAAGCAAAAGACCAAACCATGCTAGTAAAATTCCCAACAACATTTTATAGAAGTAGTACAACAATAAGTGTAATATATCAATGCTTACCGAGGGTTTGACAAACACTGCATTGTCATACATAAAAAGTGAAACTTAAATGTGTGGTACCACAATTCCAAAAGAAGATGAACTAATATATAGAAGCACAATATCTAAGAAAGGACACACAGAGAGATAGATATTCATCCAATATTGTTTTTTCAACTTGTCTTTTATGAGCTTTTATTAATCATTAATTATATTCTTAAGTTCTCTTCTAGTTCAATGTTATTATCACAACCCACTTTGGGTCTAGAGTCTTCATTTTCATCATGTCCATTTCTTGTGTCGGATCGTTGTAGTTTCAAAATGACAATCAGAGTCAGGGCTATTAGGGACAACATTACCAAACATACGAGAACACATATGAAAAACATTCCCCAACAAAGTGCTTCGTATGCTGCTGATTGCAGTGCAACATAAACTGCACATGCTGTCGATATACCCAAAGTAGCAATCACTATTAAAACAAATAAGACTGTCCACCATTTTAATCCAGTAAAATTTGTTTTATGTACAAGGCCAGTAGCTATAATCAAACCAATCAAAACTAAGATGAGGAGTATGATCAATGCAGTGGTGCCATCTAGGGGAATTTTTGAACATATCAGTAATTTCTGCTTTTCCCCAATAGATGGAGTATCTGTATCACGTTGTATTGTCCCTAAAATCAGACAAGGAAGTAAACCAAACTGAAAATGATTGATCATTCCTGTATTTGTTCAACTACAAGGAAGCATACTTACTACTTTAATATCAAAGTCACGACAAATAGATAATTTTAGTTAGAGTCCAATCAATGAATAAGTATAAATAAGGAAAATAAGATAATTACTTGAAGAGCAATTTTGCATTAACAAAATTTAAAATTGAAATTGATTTAGGACATGTGCCAAAATTCATGTTGTTATGGAGTTACTTTGTAACATGCACAAACATACATATACAAAAAAAACAATTGTATATTTGGACTTTGAATTCATTTCAAGGGGTTTTCTTAATATAACATGAGATAATGTTCTACCTTGACCTAGTCTATTCACATAAATAATTTTATCTAAACATTTATACTACTTAAAAAGTTTGCTTGACACTCTTATCAAGAATCAAAATGAAATTTCATGTGAAACTTAATGTCAGCCCATGTACAATGTATATACATGACTAGGATTAGGTGCCACCTATAGGCAAAAATTGTATACTTTACTGTTATCTAAGTATTGTTTTATCAATGGACTTTGGACATAGACTTGCGGTTCTAGTGAATGTATAAACAACTCTTATATTGATCTATATATATGTTACTTTTTATCAAATGACTATGTCAAAAACCAAAAAGGTCAAAACAGTATAAGTTCTAAAAATCACTTATCATTAAAATAATTAATTATGGAAATTAATCGGGCATTTCATGGTAAAACACTCAAAAACTAGAAAATCTATAAATAATAGCAAATAAGAGTAACATCAAAAATGCACTTAAAATCGATTCCTAATTTCTAAAAGGTTGGATACTTGCTTAAAAGGTTTATTTTCTTGGATTTACTATTCAATATTGTTTAGAATAGCAAAATTGAAATAGTTTTGTTTTTCATATTTTCAATGACAGAATTAAAATTATTTCTATGAATGACATTAAATTTTTTACAAAAAGTGTTTGTACCCGTAAATACTAAAAACATACTGAACATAAAATACATGGAACTTTGAATCAATATATATACAGTACAGTAATATATACGGCATTTAAGTCACACAACCTATTCAGTTATTAAAAAAATATTGAATAAATATATACTGTAATAGAGAATTTATGAGAAATATTTATGGTACAATCTAAATAAGCTTTTTTGACCTTAGGATAAAAATGTACAGAATAAAAACCTGTACATGTGAACCATTTAATATATCTTAATTCTCAAGTGATTGAGATTCAAAGGAAAGTAGAAGCTTAGTGATCCGATTCTTTTTAGAATTTGAACCAAATAAACCCACTTAATGAATATATAAAAAATAGTAAACAGCCTCTAAATTTTGGATGAAAAAAGTTTTAAAATGTTAAACACATGCTATGACACACATGTAGTAGCTTATGTATTAAGAATACTAAAGTCATATAAATGTCTACATATAAAACTATAAGTTTATTCCATAATTTAAAATACTATATGACTGTAAATACTCTGTCAGATTTTAGGAAAAAGGAAATTGAAACTGCTCTATAATATCATTATCATTACAAAATCATGACTGATTGATAAGGAAATACTTTTTGCAAAATACAACATCTGCATTTTCGTAGAAGTGGATGAAGTAACAAGAGATACAAAGAAGTCACAATCATCAACTTCTTAGAAGAAGGGGAACCCCCTCTTAAAAAGAACAAAAGGTATGTACACTCAACACTTTTTTATCTTTGCTATTTGATAAATAAAGTATGTCATGATTGTATATCATACTCTGACTATAAACCATATATGGCAATATATGAATCATGACTGCAGAAATATCTTACTTTACATTAAAAGTTCAAGGTCAAAGATCAGTTTTGAATGACTTTACAGTGGTGCCACCTTTACATTGAGTTTATTTTTCACAAATACAACAAACAAAACAGCATTTAAGATATAGGTTTAACAATTGAATTATTGATTAAAGGAATGTAAAATACTGAAGGATCTTTTAAATCAATATTCTTACAAGCAATTGTTGTATAAAATGATTTTCAACATGAAAACAAGCCTTAATATGGTCATGATTTCAAATGGATAAACACGATTTGTTGAGCATTCTGTATTAAATACAAAATTTAGTCAAGATAAACTCTACTATGTGTTAAAAGACATGTGCAAAGACTGCTGGGGGTCCGTTGCTAGTTAACAATCACAAGTATACCTGATATCGATTAATATAAAAGGTCACCCTGCCTTTATGGGTATTGATTCTAACATTGGCTTACTGTAGAGTGTAATGTGTTATGTACCACCCAAGATAGATGAAAAAATATTTTGTATCTTTTGATACCAGATGATAAATTTTAGGGAAAATTAAGCATTTTGATATATATAAGCTTTGGGAACATATGATAGATATCTTATTAATTATTAATGAATCAGAACATGAATTTCAATGGGTTATAGTAATAGATCAGAATGCATAATAATAGGTCATGGTTATAATATAGAAGGCATGACATAAGCAGTAACCAAAGCAATGGGCAGTTAATGTCTTATATGTATTAGTCTGGAGTTATAAGGTAGTAATAGTACAAGTCTAATACATGATATATGAACTATTAGTTAGATTGGGTGGGTATATCTAGGTTATTGGAAAATCATGTTTTATGTTGAGAGCTAGTATTTCATGCTGGTGATTGTTCACTAAAAAGATGATTATGAGAAAGAGTTTTTATTTCCAATAGATATGTATGAATGGATGTTTTGCTTTTTGATTTTTGATTACAACTTTGAAATAGAAACAGAAACAACCAAGACGATTTATAGCATTTCTTGTGACTCAATGGCTGTTATGTTTCCTTTTCCAAGTAGATCATCTGACAGTTTATGTCAATGTTTATTGATATAATTGCAGCAAATCATATTTGGTATAAATGTGGTGTCATTATTACAATCTTAGAAACGAAAAAAAATTTTTTTTAGAATTTTATTTAGAAATAATTTCTTCTTACAATTTTGGACATCATGAATCTAGAAATGTACCCTATCCTTGGTTCACCAATAGTATAAGTCAGGATTTATTAAAAAATGTCAATTGTAATATACTTTGTCCATAAATACAACATGGTAAACTGCAGTGTCATAAGGCAACATGCTGCTTTCATATTGACATATAAATAGTAATATATCATCAGACTCCATTTATGCTAGATTCCAAAATATAATATTGCTGCAAAGATGATCAGAATCACGCAGCAGCGTTGTTATGGAGATTTGACACCTGTACCATGTGATTATTATATAATATTACTTACTGAGTAATAATAATAATTGTTGGAGGTGTTGAACGTAATATTTAGTTGATAATACCATTATTATTACTATGAGTGACAATAACTTGCAGACTTGATCTAGCTTGGAGATAAAATCAAATGTCAGAATTAAGAGAGGAATTCTTTTGTAGAAAATACCTTGGAAGTTTTGTGAGTGCTTATTGTGATTCATGGTTTCACAATTACATAGTACAGTTATAACATCATTCATCTACAATAATTCTTTTTAAAAGCTATTCAGCCAGTGATCTGATTTAAATTGTGATCTGTTTGCCTTGCTCATGATTATAGAATTTTGAATATTGATAATTCAGGTTAATATTTCATGTTGGGAGTTGCCCCTCATGTTAAAGGATTATAGTATATTATTTTCCCTTGGGTATCATATAAACAAGAATCATTCAGGATCATTAACAATATAATATCTCTATAAATTACCCTATTATACCAAAACAATTCAACATATTATGGCAACAATACCACATAAAGAAAAAACAACGGGCAAGACAAAAGAATTGAATACAATACAAAAAGCAGCAACATACTCTCCAGAAACAGATGGTGCCATTTAGTAAAATACAATAATTACCATGTTTAAAATGCAAATAATAAAAAGAGGAATTCACTATGGATCAACAGCTATGGATAAAGAAAACTCAACTAATGTTTCATTAATGTTAATTTCACAAAAATGCCAAAAAGAGGTTTTTGATCAAACTTTAAGCAAACATTAAAGAAAAAGATAAGTAAAAAATTGTTATCAAACTGGACATTCTAAACATGATTGATGCCAAATATGATATTATTGAGACCAGATGAAATCCCAAATGAATGCACATGATTTATTGATGCATGTTAACAGACTCTGATTGTTTTTATATGTTTTGCATATACAATACATATATATACAAATTAGCATCAATATTGATCTATTCTGTAAGCATGGAGCATCTACTCCCTTGTATTTTTGCCATTGATCTTGTTTCATATTTAAAAAGTTTTTGAACCAAATATGATAAACTGACTTATTAAAACCCATTGGGATTTAAACTTTTCAATTTTTAGTTATTACGATATAAGACTAGATTTTGTTCTTTTCATGATGATTATGAAGTAAAAACATCATTTCTTCACTAGTAGCATGAAGATTTGGATCTTTATATCATAAAATGTATGGACATAAACTTTGGGTTGACATTCCCAAACAAATTATTTTGGACAAAAAATGTTAAATTGACATGAACAACCCTCTGTCAGTTTACAGTCAGATTATACAAAGTTAGATTTTTAAGTAATTCAAGTATTAGTAAAGTTCAAGATAAGTGTCTGATAAGTTGATGAATGTTTATTGTGAATGTTAAACAGAAGATACTGTTGATTACCAAGAAACCTGCACATACTTCTTAACTTTAAGATAACAAAATCTGATTGTAAATTGTGAACAATCAGATCAGTTCTTTCAAAGATTACTTTACTATTGTTTTATGATACATCATAAACTTAAAACCCCTTAAAAGTCCCTTGATATAAGGTGATGTGTACGTTAATGTGATAGTATTGAACGTGATATTAGAGTGTATACCAGTATATAGCTTGAATTATTTAATATATCTGTACATTTTGGTACCTGAATATAATTTTAAGTGGTAGAACAAGATGTGTTAAAAAAACCACAGAAGGTATCGCAACAGATTTTAGACAGTCATAATCATATGTTGGATTGTGTTTTTTTAACAGTGACTTTTGATATACCACTTAAAACTATATTCACTGGTCAATTCAAAGTCAAGACTCCAGAGTTTTTAGCTAAAAATTTGAATTCTATCTGGGCCTTCATGACAAAATGAGAAATAAAATGATCTTTTACAATTATCAATAATCTTTTCTTATCTCTATTTTGTAATTGAACTTTTCAATCTTCAGTATAATCAATGAATGGTTCATCTTGGTATAGTATGATTTGCTATAATGATTTAGAGGGGTTGTTTTATTTTTCAAATGTAGCCCAATGTGCTTTCTCATCATAATTGGTAGGTATATTGATAGGAAGGTACATGTATTAATCAGTCCAGATCTATAATAAAACAATAGCATGAAGCGGTATGATTCATACCCTCATAATGCTGGGTGGAGTTGATGGAATATTGATATGTATCAGCTATTCCAGCAAATATTGCTCTTGCCATTGCATAAGTATGCATTTTATGTGACTTTAGTTATATTTGGATAGTTTAAAATGAGGAACGTTTACCGAAATTTGGAATGTGGTGGGAGGGGAGTTCA